>JAAGKR010004272.1:0-52364 GCA_011419295.1 Clarias macrocephalus | reverse complement strand
ATCGGGGACGGGGCTTGTAGGACGACTTTCTCTCACACACACACACACACACACACACACACACACACACACACACACACTAATGGTTTGGGAATGACTGCTGTCTGGCTCACGGATTACATAAATTGTCTGAATAACGGGTTACATGAAAAAGTAACTAAGTAACTGATTACTTGAATGGCGGTCCTAACGCGTTAGATTACTGGTTACATCAAAAAAGTAATCCTTTACTTTGTAATGCGTTATACCCAACACTGTTTGGCACCGGCTGCTTTAAAAATGAAACGTTTGTGGCTACTTTTTCTTCTTGCTAGCGGCATTGCTAATATTCTTGGAGCCATGGTGAAATGTCTTCAATAAATCTAAATAAATAAATATGTAAAATAATTTTGCTTAGCTTTCCACTGATGTGAACAAGTTTTGATTGTCCTGCGGATGTACGAGCAACATAACCGGCTTCATATGCCCAGCAAAAACTCTTACAAAATTCTAGTTCTTAAGGCGGAGCGGTCATATGCCAAGGTACCACTGCACTCTGGTTAGGTCAGAATAACCCATCTTAAGTGGAGGAATATGGCCACCGAGTGGCGCAGTGGTAAAAGCGCTCGCCCTATCATCCGGAGATCGCTAGTTCGAATCCCGGGTGGTGCTGTAAATTAAATTAAAAAAAAAAAAAAGTGGAGAAATACTCATAACTGAGCTATGCATTCACATGCACATATTGATAAGTGGAAAAGATTACTGCAAAAACGATTTCATGACAAATCCAAATTGTATTTATCGATGTTCACTAAATGTCCAAAATTGGTGAAAGAAGAGGATTTTTTATAAGCAGTCATAGCAGTTATTTTTACTAAGGATTATGACACACACACAAAAAAAAAGACTCAGCAGTGTAGCAGAAACCCCGCAATCTGCAATCCCCGACCACCAAACTGCCTCTGCTGGGCCCTTGAGCAAGGCCCTTAGCCCTCATATATAGAATATGAGATAAAAGAAAATGTAAGTCCCGCTGGCTAAGGATGTTTGCCAAATGTTGTAAATGTAAACATGACACAGGGAAATGGTTGTGTTAGTTGTTTTAAATGCTCTTTTGTCTCCATGATGCCATGTCTTGAATAAGCAAGAAGCACGCAGCACATTAGGGAGTGAGTTGATAGTATGTTGAAAAATATCAGATTGGATGCTTATCTCTTTTGGAAACATTCCAGCACAAGAAATTTAAGCACTGCAGAAGCTCGGACAGTATTAATGCTGGACGAAGATGCCTTAAAAATAGAACTAATGTACAGTATAACCCAGTTCGATGTTTTTTTTTTTTTAAATATCCATTGCGTTCTTAAAAGCCTTAAAGATTAAGCGGCACAGATACGTGCCGGCAACACAGCATCGGTCAATGATCATTTTAATAATTATGATAATGTTAATTTTGCTCAGTCATGTTTGGGTAGTAAAATTCAGTTCATCAGGTTGCCTATTTAGTGCTAAAAAAAAAAGGATATGTCACTCTATACTGCACAATATGTTAATTAATTAATTAAACAGCAAAACAAATAATGGATAAAATGCTCTGAGAGCTACCACTCAATCTAGTAATTAGTATCCTAAAGTCAGCGTAGTTATTGCACATAATTGCTCAGCTTAGAGTGACCAGATCAACATGTTCTCTTGCTATATAGCTTTCCCTTGTCTTAATTTAATGGCTTGTTTAATTGTTCCAATGAACAGTACCAGTTGTAAATTTGAATTTGTATATTAATACGAAAAGACATTCAAATTGTAAGAGAACAAATCTGGAATTGTGTAGTCAACTCAACTCATCCAAACCATCTCAGTTGGATTTAGATTGGACAAATAGCTCTTGCATATAACCTAAAGGTGTGTTTGGGGTCATTGTTCTGTTAGTAAACAAATGATGGTCCCACTAAGTGTAAACCAGTTGGGATGTCACTCGCTGCAAAATGCTGTGGTAGCCATGCAGGTTAGTTGTGCCCTCAGTTTTGACCAAGTCACCAGCAAGTCACCAACCACACCATCACAACTAGCTCTTCTTCGGTTGTTTTTCCGAAGTGTAATGGTTTCTTTGCCGCTATTCGACCATGACTCATGCAGTCTCCTCTGAACAGTGGATGTTGAAATACAGTATGTCCGTCACTTGAACTCTAATCTGAGGTGCTGTAAATTGGTGGTTTCTGAGGCAGATCATTTCAATAAACATATCCTCTGCATCAGATGTAGCTCTTGGTGTTTCTGTCCTGGATCGTTCCTCATGAGAGCCAGTTTCATCATAGTGTCTGATGATTTTGGTGACTACACTTGGGCATACGTTCAAAGTTCTAGAAATTGACTGACCTTCATTTCTTAAAGTAATAATGGACTGTCTTTACTCTTTACTTAACAGAGTGTTTCTCGTTCATATGGATTTATACAGTAGTTGTAGTAGCACTAATAGGGCTATTGACTCTGTCCCCATCCTTCCTCCGCACATGACCACTGATAGTCTAAAGCACATTAAGAAGGAAAGAAATGTCACAGATTAGCTCTTGACAAGGCAGTGAACTGAAAACCGCTGAAGGTGGCTGATGCTGATGCATGAGAGAATACCATGAGTGTGCCAAGCTGTCATCAAAGTTAAAAGTAACTACTTTAGATAATCTAACATACAGTACAGACCAAAAGTTTGGACACACCTTTCAAAAGAGGTTGAATTTGTATTATGGCAAGAAAAAAGCAGCTAAGTAAAGAAAAACGAGTGGCCATCATTACTTTAAGAAATGAAGGTCAGTCAGTCCGAAAAATTGGGAAAACTTTGAAAGTGTCCCCAAGTGCAGTCACAAAAACCATCAAGCGCTACAAAGAAACTGGCTCACATGCGGACCGCCCCAGGAAAGGAAGACCAAGAGTCACCTCTGCTGCGGAGGATAAGTTCATCCGAGTCACCAGCCTCAGAAATCGCAGGTTAACAGCAGCTCAGATCAGAGAGCAGGTCAATGCCACACAGAGTTCTAGCAGCAGACACATCTCTAGAACAACTGTTAAGAGGAGACTGTGTGAATCAGGCCTTCATGGTAGAATATCTGCTAGGAAACCACTGCTAAGGACAGGCAACAAGCAGAAGAGATGCGTTTGGCCTAAAGAACACAATAAAGAACACAATAAAGAAAACTCTTTGAATGAGAAGGTGTGTCCAAACTTTTGGTCTGTACTGTCTACTTTTCCAATCTAATTCTAAAAATAGCAGGGTTTCACAAAATGCCCAGAATTGAAATAAATAATACATTTGAAACTTGACAGCACAATCCAAATATAAAATTGCAGTCATTTACACAAATGCAGCATATGAGGTTTTTTCCACCGTGAAAGTTTTGCCCCGTGATGGAAATTAAGTGACTGCTATTTGTAATATTCCGTTCAATTCAAATTTATTTGTATAGCACTTTTAAAATTAGACACAGTCATAAAGCAGCTTTTCATAAATTCTTTCAAAACAAGTAAGTCACAGGAATAGGCAGTTGTTACTTGTCATGTGGGCGGGAGTGGGCGATCATTTATGAAGATTCATTAATATGGGAACATATTGTACATGGTGGGATGTTAGCATGCACAGTTACTGTGTTCATTCATTTAGCTTTAGTAAAGGCTTCTCTAAATCATGATTGCTTTGGGTTTGATTATAAAATAAAACAGATGAGTACAAGTAGTGGTCCTTTTGTAACTGGATTATGGATAATCAAGCAGGCAGGAGTAATGTAGATATAAAATGTGAGATATAAAGAAAAAACCTACACACACTCAGACACATCTAGCAGGTCAGTCTGGCCAACACTTTGTGTAGTACCTTTAAATTTTGGACAATCTGTCATGCACTAAATTAGTGACTGATTACATAACAAATGCTTCGTTCACATTACCAGCCTGAAGTGGAGATTTTTTACCCAATGTGAAACAGATCCGATTTTTTTAGGACTGTCAGAACGCACACATTTGATGGCTTTTAGATCGGATCTGGGTCACTTTCATATGTGGTATATGATCATACAACTTAAATGAGAATGGTCAGATCGGAATTTATGCGACTTTTTTGCCTCTGTGCATGTGTGGGATGCTCGCTGACTTCATCCTGCACCGGCGATTTCATAGCAGTGCGACAGGAGCTGCTAAAAAGCTAAAGCGTCTGAATGTGAAATGTCATGACATGCAAATCAGAATTGATTGCAATTTTTGAAACTTCTCGTTATGTTTCCATAAACAGACCTGACCTCCTAAGATCAGAGGTCATCCTCCCTAAAATGGACCCCGGTGTGGTGCAAGTGACGGTTCCTTCTTGTGCCAACCGGACCTCCACTTCGCCAAGTCGTGCCCGGAGAGTGAAAACGCGGCATCGCAGGGGAGGCCGGGGCAGCAGTGGTGATCTCTCGGGGCCCAAACACTCTGCTGGTACCTCCACCAGAGAAAGGGAAACACCCACAATGGGCACAGCGGCACCCAGTGGTACGCCAGCAACCGATCAGACAGCGGGTACCGCTTCAAGAGGAAGCCAGCTGGAGGCTCCTCCACTAAAACTGTCCTCCTCCAGCCCAGACCTGCTTTGCTCCACCCATGGTGCTGAGGGCGGAGCCAGTGGTGGGGCTGGCAGTCTGAGCGTATGTGAAGGTCTTGTTAGTGGAGTACGAGGTGTGGCTGAAGCAGCCGTGGGATTGGATGAAACTCCGCCTCGAAGCGACACGGCAAGCGAGGACGCTGCATCACTCCCATTCTCCAGCAGTCCTGATTCCCCCTGCTGCGCTAGAGGTGTGGCCGTGGGACGGGGACACACTCTGGGGGAGGAAAGGGAGGAAGGAGCCGGGTCGGTCCGATTGCCCAGGGGAGCCAGTGGCAGTCATTTGACCCCGTCAGCTATACTCTACAGAGCAGCTATCACACGTAAACAGGTGCGTCGTTTCCTATCATCTTTACAAACGTGTTACTATCTGTGAACGAGTACTAATCAGCTGAAATGTAATGATGAGTAAATGTAAGTTTATACATTGTGTCCCACAGCGCCGTGGTGTGTCTTCAGAGGAAGAGGAGGGAGAAGTAGATAGTGAAGTCGAACTACCAAGGAGACGGTGAGTCAAAGCATGTTTCTGGACTTGCATGTGACAACAATAAATATTATATGAGTGTTAAATTTGTGACAAAAATGTGGACTCGGGAAAACTAGGTGGCAGTTTTAAAAAATATAGAATGTAAATGTAAAGACAAGTGATATTCCTCGTCTTGTTATTCGGTATTGTGATGAAATTTCTTGGGAATGAAGGTATATTGATGGCCATTTATAGACGAATTTAAGTGCATGGTATGGTGGTGAGACTCTTATCCACAGTAAAACTTTTCAATGTGGCATGTGCTTTAAAAAACGCTCAATATCTGTGAATGGTGATCCCGGCCAAAGTGGCTCAGAGCCCACTGGAAAGAATTGATGGATAACTTGTTGCTAACAGGAGATCTGTGTCTGGGAACTGTACACACAGTCATTCACAAACACCGGCTGGACATTACAGCTGAGAGTTATTGCCACATCCGCACACTGTCCTGACCTCGCTTCAGGATTTTCAAAAATGTGATCTTCACCTGTTTGGGAGTTCCTGGGAGGCTATCGTTTCCAATGTGACGCAGGCAGTTTGATCATGTCTGATCATGGCTCCGGCGTACTGAGAAAACGTTCTATCTTGATGGTATCCAAGCACTAGTGAAACGCTAGTGCATAAGTGTAGCAGAGGATTAGAGAGAGAAATAAAGGGAGTTTTTACTCTGTTATTGTTCTGTTATCCTGCATAATCAAAAATCTCCATTTGACTTGAACGGCCCTCCTAATTAAAAGTATTTTTTTATGTTAAAAAAAGAACTTGAGCAAAGTCATAGTTATCCATACTGAACATTATAATGCTTTTATATATTATTTGTTTACTAGTTTTTATATATTATTTAAGAGAAATATTTGAGTTATTGTTTGTAATGTCTAATTCATGCCATAATTCTCTCTTATACCAATACTCCTGGTGGAATCTGTATAAACTTGTTAGTTTATACAGATGTGTTCTAATGTGTAACGAGAGCACTGAATCGAGAGTAAACATGCCGTATTATCTTGACCAGTAATTTTTTTGTATTGACTATTTCACTGATATTTCTGCCTTAACCTTCAGACGGCCAACTAGTATATCCAAGTGCCAGTCCGTGTCCACATTCAGCTCAGAGAATCTGTCTGTCTCTGATGGAGAGGAAGGCCATACCACTGACCACTCTCACAGCGGCACACCAGATGTGGTCAGCACCAATACCGACGAGCGGCTGGACGATCGCAGCGATGACCTCATCTCACAGGGCTCTGAGATTCCTGCTGACATTACAGACCCTGCCATCTCCGAGAGGGAGGCTGCTGCTCTCGAACAGGAGAGAGCAAACTTTGATCTGGAACAAAACATTCTGGAGGTAAAAATTCTAGACACAAAGTAGGAGTCAGTGTTTCATGTCCCTTTTGGAAATACAGCATGAAATGAACTGATGCTTCATATTTAGACTTTTTTGTCATTTTGGATGGCTAATCTTCCATTTAGACAACATGCTAGGCTTATATATAAATATATCTAATATGTAATGTTATAAAAAGCTAATTTTTGTTTTATTAAAATGGCATTACGTAATAACAGGAAATGGTTGTATAATGAACTGTATTGTGCTTAGATTTTAGGGGGGTGCTTTTACTATATGCAGAGGCACAGTGACTTCACTGTCACAAATCTGGACCTTTAGACTGAATGTTACTGAAAGCTTTTATGAACTTATCATATAGGGATGTTGTAAAGTTTAATTTTACTTTAATAAAAAATAAGATAAAACATTGTTTTCTACGGAGCATTAGAAATATCAATAAACATACTAATGAATAATTATTGAAGCCAGGGAAATGTAATAGCATGAGCTTATTCTTGCACCAGATTGTTTGAAATAAGGTTGAAATACTGAGGCTTGCTACGCTTTGCCAAAAAAAAAAAAAAAGAAAAATTAAAGCAAGCATTACTGGTTTCATTTTGCTGTAATTTCCCTTTACAATAAGACATAATCAGCAGGTTTAGTGCTGACTTGTTGAATTATTTTAGTCGATTCAAGAAGCTATCAAACTTTATACAGAGCATGGTATATACAACTTCCCAGTCATGCACCTTCATACTTGATGGTGGATATCAGATGGCTTTGTCCTTAAAATATTTTTCATGGCTAAAATGTTTGAGCCTGGCCACATCTGGCCACATCACATGATTTTTTTATTTGTAGTGCTGATAATGCTCGTCAACTGCAGCATTACCTAGTTAGAATGCTAACTACCATTTATCTCTTTTATGTAAAAGCTCCATCAGCTTTTCATATAGTGATGGATAAAACTGTGTGGTTTCATATTGATGTCACCATGGAAAAATAAATGTCAAAGAAAAAAATACTTTAGAAGGATAATGAGTTTGTATTTATTCAATAGCAATAATTATAATGCATGTTTGAAAGAAGGCAAATTTAATTTATAGTAAATGCAAAAGTAAACATACTTGAGATTGTATGAAAGGAAAAAGATTAATCTCAGGAGACCATTAAATCCTAAATTAATTTTAGTGCAAATTTCAGTGCTAATTATGTTACGGTACGAACAAACACATGAAGCTGCATTCATTCATTCTGATGTCTGAGCGAGTCCCAGACAATCAGCATTAGACCACTTATTTATAATAAGATACAATATTATAACTACTGCTGGGGGCATTGGTGGCTTAGTGGTAGATTTCTCGCCTAAGGCCCAAGTTGAGTTCCGAGCTAATGCACAAACCGCAGACACTGGATGTAGTGCCGGTCTCAAAACTGGACAAAATGAGAGGGTTACATCAGGTGGGGCACCTAATTACCACTGTATTAATTTTATGATCGTGGTGGGACCACCAGTCAGCATTCATACACGCATTCACACACTATGGGTAATTTGGAACGTCAATAGTAAGAGCTTTAGAGCTATATGGATATGGATAATGCCTAATCAGCATGTCTTTAGACTACGGGAGGAAACCGGAGTACCCGGAGGAAACCCAACAAGCATGGGGAGAACATGCGAACTCCATGCAGGAATCGAACCCCAACCCTTATGGTGCAAGGCGACAGTGATAACGACTAAGCCACTGTGTCGCCAGTTTTATAATTACTACTGCAAATACTAACAGACAAGAAAATTGATATAATGATTAATGTGGAAAATGATATATTTGTATCATTTGTAAAATGCAATGATTAAGCGGCCTAAGTTAAGCTTAATAAATTGATTATTAGTGAGACATTACAGTGTAGACTTGCTTTTCTTTTCTTAGCCTTAAACATCCTTCTTTTTTTACAAACGTTATTGTTAATGAATTATAATAGTAATTAATAGTAATAGTAAGTAGGAATTCATCATCCAGATGTTTTTTAAATAACAAATAAACTGCGTTTTCCCCCAGACCCGGGCGTTGTGTGAAGATTCGGATTGTGACAGCGCCGAGCTAGACCAGTCGGGAAGTGGAGAACCAAGTCGCCCCCCGAGTGCAGGAGGCTGGGGTCAGGGTCCTCAGAACTAACCAACATGTGCATACAAAACACCCAGCCCTGTGCATTTGTATATATTGTATATATGTTCACCACAACACCTACCAGCACACTTCCTTATTTGTAGTATCACTGAAACACCTGATACACCAGACATACACTTTTACACAAACATCATGAAATTGCCTATATTTGGGCCTGTAAAAAAAAAAAAAAAAAAAAAAAACGGTCATGCAGAATCAATCAAATAATGAAAAAAAGCAGATATTTGCCACTTTTAAAACATACTTTCTCAAGCTGATTATGATGTCAATGAGATTCCAAAGACCAGGGCCCCATTCTTTGTACACGCTTCTCATATGAAAAAAAAAAAAAGAGATAATTCCATGTAACATTGAGCTTCAACACATACTCATAAAGCTCGAAATAAATGACAGTCTTACCTGTAGTTAAACTTACACTATTATACTTGAACTCATTTATGTCTTCAACAAAAATAGGGCTACAGACTTTTCCATAGATAATAATTATGAAAGGTGCTGATTCTTTATTTACCACACGCTTGTCTGTATCTCCCTGAAACCATCACAACTTCATTACAACCATTCATTTCAAGATTCGTTAATGATCTAAACGACAGTTCAGATATTAATTTCCCTGTGGGATTGGTGTGGGAAGTGAATGTATGAATAGCTTTGGAATCTAAACAGGCATGAATGAGCAATGCACATATTATTGATAATAAATAAATGATACAATAAATGATAGCAGAGTTGTAGAACAAAGCAAAATGCTGTGCTATGCAGAAAAACACATTTGTTAGCTAGAAAAATCAATGCTCATTCATCAGGAGTAATACTTTAGCCAGCTCACTCAAAACACACTATCCTATTCAGCATCTGTTTCCAAGTCCTCGAGATATATCCCTCATCGTTTTTGGGTTTGGGCCTCATTTATCAATTATTTTGTGAAATTGCATGTAAAGGTTTTCATGAGCCAAACAGAAAATTCGTCATTTGCTTTTCTATTCCTGTATTGTATGTATATTATATTGATAAATGCCAATCACCTACAAATTACCAGGGTCATTGCCAGCATTGCCTTCCATAGACACAGGCTTGTATACAGTCTTCCTACAGATACAATCCTGATGGAATGGCTTGTTTCATATGTCTTAATTTATTGATTTTAATTCACAAAGTGAAATAAATTGGCTAATTAAATGATTTAATCTCCCCAGCAGTGGGCTCGTGGCTCGGTGGTTAGCAGTGGGAGTGAGTTTTTACAAATTGCCTGTAGCACCTCATTAAGGGTATCCTGTGTCCTGAGGGACAGGCTCTAGGCCCATATGACACTACACGGTGTATCCAGCAAACTGTATGCAGCAAACTGTATGCAGTAACCTCTCTAACCTGCATGCAGGAGCGTGGTTCTATGGGGCATAGGGTTAAAGGTCTTATCCAATGAGCCAACAGTGATGACGTGTCTGTGGCAAATCCCTAACCCATCTGATCAGCATCCTAGAGCCTTAATCGTCTGAGCCACCAGTGTCCCAGAGCATAATCTGTATTAAAAAATTGGCAATATGATTCAAAGTTCATAAGTGAAGGTTGACATTAGTGACTCTTCTTACTTATAAATTTGCACAAACTATAAAAAAAAACTAACTGAGATTTCATTGATAAATAAATAAATAATGAATGCAATTTTAAATAATTCAGAATTAAATAAAAAATAAATAAAAATTGCACCCAGCTTGATAAATGAGGCCCACAGTTTATTAAAATCAAATCAAAGTGCTGGATTATTAGACCTTTAGACTCTTTTAATCAGTGGATCAAGATGAGGTAAGCCATTGTAGTTATTCCTAGCAAAAATATTTTTCATTTAGCTTGCTGCTCACTATTCTCTTACCACATTAAATTATTTTAGCCTCCTGGCTTGGATCAGGTCAACCAATTATGTAGCTAATTAATTTGATAATTAAATAAGAATTTTCCAGTTAGAATGTAAGAATCAGGTATACATTTATTTTAAATAAATTGGTCTGAAAAATTAAAGCTATTTTTTTTTTTTATTGATTTTGTGTTTCCAGAGCATTTGGATGAAAAAAATATACAAATGACATATGTTAGACTTTTGTTGAAGATCATATAAAATGATTTGTAATATGCTTACTGTAACACAACTCTAAACGTAATCTTCAACAGCAATTCCCAATATATTAGTTTTTTCCCTACTGAAAGCAAAATTTGCTTGCAAATTTACAACCAAATTTGGTATCATCTATAGTTTATTTCTAGAACACGCTAACACGGCTAGCTGCTTTGATGACTTTTACTGTTTGAATTTTACTGTTTTAACACAAATTTAAAGGGATAAAGTTAACACAACTCAACACAATTTCAGCTGAAAAATGTACAGTTATTCAGTGGATAAGGGAATATGTGTGAAATTTTCACGTTAAGTCAAAGTCAAAGCTAGGTACTTTTTTTTATCCAAAGGACAAACATTTCCCTCACAATTGGACAAACATCCATCTATTTAAACACATACTTTTAAACACATCCTGGTGATGTAATTTACAATCTTTCCTTATCCATATACAGTGGAACCTTGGATTACGAGCATAATTCGTTCCGGGAACGGGCTCATATTCCAAAACACTTGTAAACTCAAATTATTTGTTCCACAGCCCAAAAAAATAAATACATAAAAATAATGAAAACAATATAAAAAGTAAAAATAAAACAAATTAACCTGCACTTAACATTCAAAATAAATGCCGACAGATAAGTGTTTCCGTTTGTGCGCGCAGGAGACGTGTATTTGCACGTGTGTGTGTGTGTGTGTGTGTGGAATTAGCCCCTTCCCTCACCTCGTCTTACACAGTAAAACTCCTTCTCCCTCCCTCCCACCTCGCTTTTTAAGTTACACAACAAACACACACAACGGAAACACTGTTTTAATGGGGGAAAAAAAGAGATCTCTCTAACGACACTCGCGTGAGCGCATACTAACGGAATCACTGCTGTAAAGTAAAAAACTTTAAAAACGGTGTGTGTGGGGCACAGTGTCAAATTACACGCGCGCACACATATAGGAGGGAGAGGGAGATGTTGATTATACCAGTAAGAGACGAGCACCAAGACCCAGCAGGGGAGACGCTTACCCATAATTCGGTGTCAAAATGAGAGCGCATGCGTGATACATGATACTCGGCACTCGTAAACTAAGACTTTCGCTCGGTTTCCAATTCAGAATTTATTACAAAACTTTGCTCGTCTTGCGGAACACTCGTAAACCGCGTTACTCGCAATCCGAGGTTCCACTGTAGCTCTAAAGCTCTTTTTTCTGACTAATAGTAAGATCAGAAGCATGAGAGATGTTAACACCTTCAAAACCTCCCCTGGACTTGCCTTTGTGTTGTCATATAAACTTTGATATTATATTAAGTTAAAATTGATATGTGCTTATCATAGAAAAACATATAATACACGAACAATCTATAAAGAATGGGGCCCAGGAAAATGCCACGGAAATTTTTCAAATATTTAGAAGACCTTTTTGTAATGAAATTAGCATAAAAGTAATAAAAATTTGGCAAATGAGGATTTAATCTGTTAACACGAAAAAGGTATTGATATCTGCCCAAATGAGAGCTAGGACACATGGTCAATCAAATACAAGAATGGAACCATGATGACTTTTACCAAACTGAATCTACATTTCACTTAAGTGTCATTTTAGAATCTTTAAGATGCAACTTAGGAGCAACATTGAATTAACATTCAGATATTTTTCATTTTCTTATTGCCTCCTAATTCTTAGAATTTCTTTTTCTTTAATAGGGACATGCAATATGTACATTACAAATATTCGGAAGATGACACTTTTATTTTCTGTACTTCCTGTAAAAAAAAAAAAAAAACATGGCGTAAAAAACAAAACAAAAAAACTTTTTGGATGTATGAGGATTTTAACTTCATAGTTTTGAGGAGTATAACGAACAAAATGCATGAATTCTGTTTGTAAGTTATTTCATTTTGAATTAATTGTTTTTATAAATTCAAGAGGAAAATACTTTTTCTTTTTTTTACCTTGAATGTGTGTAATAGCCTTGTGTTGCTTGTAGGCACTTTATATAATAGAATGTTAATGTCCACTAAGTTATCACCTTCTCATGACACTAAAATTAATATTTAGTGACAGATGGGTTTAGGTCAGAAGCAAAGGATGTAGGTCAAAAATGCAGAATGTGAG
The DNA here is from genome assembly GCA_011419295.1 of Clarias macrocephalus. NCBI lineage: Eukaryota > Metazoa > Chordata > Actinopteri > Siluriformes > Clariidae > Clarias > Clarias macrocephalus. The sequence goes on along the minus strand of JAAGKR010004272.1, from coordinate 39,500 downwards.
TAGCTTTGTAGAATATCATTTAAATATGTTTCGAGTCAGCACATCATATGAGGCCTGTCATGAGTTTTTCCTTTAAGAATAGATCCACCTCCTGGAGCCTTACCTTTCTACAAAGCGTCTTTCTAACGCAACTGAATCAGTTAATCAGGGTCCTCTGAAGATAGAGAAGGAGCCAGGGGATTAGGATTTGGGCTACACTGTATAGGAAGTTAGTGCTTTGGGAGTTGGACTATTAACCACTAACTTTTCCAAAAACACCATTCACACAACCAACGACTGTCATGTTATCCTGGGTCAAATCACTCCAAATCTGCTTCGCCTCATTTTTTAATTCAGAATTTATTATTATTATTATTATTATTATTATTATTTTGTGCTATATTAGAGCGTTTATCAAATAAATAAATAAATAAATAAATAAATATGATAATAATGTTGGCTATTTATTTATTCAATCATTTATGTTATTTGACCATATCTACATTCAACATGCATATCTTTTGAAAAACATCTGCTCTGACAAGTACTTGATTTGATCCTGGATAACTGTCTCCAGTTTAAAATAAACAGGAGGAAAATTCCTGAGTAAAGATAATAACTAGACATCAGGCAAAACTTTATATTTACTTCAGGTGGTACGGGTGCTGAACTTAGCTTTGAAGAGATTTGTTTCTTTTCCCTCAAGCTTCTTTTAACTCAGTAATCATGTTGACCAATGTACATATATAGCAAAAATATTTAAGTGACATTATTGATGTAAATGCAGATATATTAATACAACACTATGGGACAGTTTTTTGGGCAGTGGTTAAATGTAGTCGTAATATTTGTGATTTCAAATTAAAGTGTTTCATGACGAGGCTTAATCTCTGCCCAAAAAAAAAAAAAAAAAAAAAAACCACCATTGTATAATGTAAAATGATGTAATAGGTGGCATTATGGGATCTGTTTATGTTACTTTCCAGTATCATTCTGCAATTTTGTACAACTGAACTTGAACACTGGCCAAGGGTGAAAGCTCATACTGATTACTCGGCACTGGAACTCCTGAGCACTGTACTGTGGAAACTTCAGGTAGACATATGGTGCTTGGAAAATAAAAGTCATTTTGTTTGACTTTTGGATAATAAATAGCTAAGCTACGCTTGATTCTATGAGTTCGAACTTCATTATTCAGTTCCGTCCAAGCCTGAGAATCTACAACTCTCTGACAATTTTATAGCGGGAAAATGTGTTTTTTTTTTTTTTACTGCTAAGAATTTAAATGGAGAAAAAGTTGCCTGGAAATGTTTCATAGAAATTACATAATTGCACAGAGTTAGATTAATTATAATATTAGTGGGCTTGCAAAGCATCATGCAAGTTTCACTATTCCTGTTCAGTATGTGGAACTTGTCAAATTAGACCAATATTTGTCAAAGGTATGTACGTTTGTCTACTATTCTGTAAAAAGTAACTGTATGTACTTTCACCCATGGCCTTGGCTTCTCTTATGAGACAATCTGAAGACCACACTTTCTTCCTTTTTTTTTTTTTGTTGTTGTTTTTATTTTATTTTATTTTAAACACATTAAATAAAGATGCAAAAGAGCCAAAATCAAGAACAAACCCCTAAACCCTTGTTTAAGGTTCCTGTCTGTAAATATGGTACAATATGCAATATGTCGTTTTTTTTTTCTTTCTTCTTGAAATACACTTATTCCAAATCTGCGAAAGAGGTTTTAATAGAGAGCTGGAAAAATCAGACGAGTCAGTAAATAGGGCACTAATTTATGAAAAGTAGACTGAGGCTACCTACCTCCCCTTATTTCTTTTGCTCTTGATATGTAATGGCAGGATGTTATGCTCAGATGAGATGCACTTTTATTTCCTGACCTGATCTATCAGATTTACATGTTTAATCACACTGTAAACACATGTGGAAACAACTGACTCAATATATGAATGTGCAAAATTCAAACAGTTTGGTTCTATGTGATTTTCTTTCCTTTACACTTAAAAAAAAAAAAAAAAAAAGATTAGATTTGTAAAAACAAATCTAAATGGAGCCTCAGCTATAAACATCAGATAGATTTGAATGAAAATGCACTTATAAGAGGCCAAAGCACTATGACTTCATCCTAGTGTGTGAGGGCCCTCATGTCTAACGTTGAACGTCCCAACTTTTGCCAATAGATAGCTTACCTCTGCAGAAGAAGAACAGATTCCGGCAAATCAGACCTTTAATGACAGGACATTTATTATTATCTTTAGATAAATATCTGTTTTTGTGTTAATGTATCAAATCTACCAGGGGGGGGGGGTTGTGTTTTTCTTCCATTTGAAGGATGGCGGCGGACTTTTTTTTTCACTCATCGTTTATATTCCCAATCCATTTTTTATATATATATATATATATATATTGAAAGTATATTGCATCAGATAGCAGTACTGATATATGTTATATAGAACTGTGGACGATCAAGTTAAATGATCTTAGCTCAAAATATATTTTAGGCTGATACTCTGGGAATGCAAGGTATGTTCACGCAGACGTTATTGTTTTGGGTGCATAATTGGGGGATGTCCTTTGGAAGGGGAGAATTCAAAACTCGAATTATGTCCTCTGGCAGAATATAAATGTAACTACTATTCAAAATATATTTAAATAAATTATGCTGGTGATTAAAATAAAAATTGTTACTAGAACACACTAAGTTTTTGCTTGCTGTTTATGTTGCCAACATGTGGCTAATATACATTTGCTACTCACTCAAAAGTATTTCATCATTGTTTTTTTTTTTTTTTTCAATACAGAGATACCAGGATGACATGCAATTAGCAATTATATGCAAAAACAGAAGGGTGTGTGTCTGGTTGGTTGCGGTTGTATGATGGAAAAGACCTGAATGGTGGTTAGGAATTGGCCAAAACTAAATTTGCTCGCAGCATCAAACCATCAGTCTGTCCACAAAACATGCAGCGAGAGTGTGTCAAGCAACAGTGAAAATGGTGAAAACATGCAACCAGCTCGTTCATCATCTATACCTGTACACAGGGTCAAGGGGGCCTGCAGCCTATCCCAGGAGACCTAGGGCACGAGGGAGGGTGCAAACTGGACAGGGTGCCAATCCATCACAGGACACACACATACTCACACTACGGGCAATTTGGGAACGTCAGTTAGCCTAATCTGCATGTTTTCAAACTGTGGGAGGAAACCAGAGTTCCCAGAGGAAACCCACCAAGCACGGGGAGAACATGCAAACTCCAACATGCACACAGACCCCAAGGTGGGAATTGACCCTAGAAGTGCATTTCAGCAGTGCTAACCAGTACAATACGCATGCAACTCTATACAGTATTCAGACAATTTTGTACTAACACATCCTGGCCCAAAGCCTCTGACTTGTCCAGTAGCCACATTGAGGTGTCTGTGTTGTAACAAACTCACTCTGCAATGTATTCCAAATTACCTGAGCCATCTCCTTGGAAATTGGACAATAAATGGGTTACTGGGTTGTTGTGAGACATGTGCTTTTGAAATACATTGACGGCAGGTGGCCTGAACGCTTGTTTCTGCTATATTTCTTACACTTTTCCCCATTAGATCATGTCAACCCAATCCTGCCTAGGCAAGACAATGCCCATGTGCACAAAACCAGGTTCTTGAGGACATGGTTTGCCATGGTTGGTGTGGAAGATCACAAGTGGCCTGCCCAGATTCTAGGTCTCAACCCAAACTTTGCCCCAAGGTGCGTTATCACGGGATGCAGTGGTTAGCACTTAACCAAACAAGGTTTAAAGAAGGACAACTGGTGTATCAGCGGCAGGGTTATGGGCACCCAAGGATCATTATGTGCATGGGGAACAAAAGGCTTCTGCAACACAAATCTTTGACATAGGAACATAGGAAGAGCTCCGAACACACAGTCCGTGATAACTTGTTGCCTATGAAGATGTGTAGCCACAGACCAGTCAGGGTGCTCATGCAGACCCGCGTCCACTGCTGAAAGCAGCTACAATGGTCAGGTGAGTATTAATACTGGACCAGGGAGCAATGTTAGAAAGTGGCCCGGTCTAATAAATCCTATTTTACCTTACATCATGTATGTGTATTTGTGTGTGTATGTGTGTGTTGCTTGAATGACAAAGTGGTGGCATCTGGGCTTGTTATATGGGTTTATTTATTATAGTAACTACTATTTCATCACTTTAAATGACACTTAATCTCTCCAATATTACTCTCCGAGTATGTGATGAGATATTGGGCCTTATTTATTTAGCAGGAAACAGATTTTTGTGTACATTTTTCATACAAGCATTTACACAAGAAATTTGGAAAAACAGGCATAAATGTACACTTAAGAAGCTTGAACTGATTAACTTTAAATCATGCACTTGCAGGCATTGCAAGTTCTATAAAACAAAAACATTTAGCATTTAAGAAACTTTGAATACCGAATTTCGTGTATAAAAGCTTGGCTGTGTGTAAGCCTGTTTGATTTTGTGATGTTTTTAAAAGACACATGCAATAAATCCTTGCTAGATAAAATTAGCATCTTCATTAAGCATCTTTCTGGAAGGCCTTTTCGCACCCATCGCATCCCTGCTCCATGTTGCTGCTTGCCGTCAGTGCTTATGTGCATCTACATTCTGTTTTATGGTTATATTTACAAAAGCTGCACAGCATATGATGCAAAGATTTCAACTGTGTTGAAAGACCCATTAGTTTATGACTTCCTAACCAATTGCAAACCAATCAATCAATTAACCAATAAAGCAATTAAAGCGAGCAGGCTGAGTCAGTCACTAGACAGGCCAGGCTACCAGGATTTCTCCTGAAAGAAAATAGAGGCCTGGGTGTTGTTCATCGCTTATTGTTTCAACATTGAAATTGTTTACATGCAGAGGCATGGTGGTTAGCACTGTGTCCTTGCACCTCCAGGTTCTAGGTTCGATTCCCACCTCGGCTCTGTGTGATGCTTGGTGGGTTTCCTCCCACAGTCCAAAGACATGCAGATTAGGCTAATCGGCGTTCCCAAATTCCCTGTAGTGTGTGAATGAGTGTCTATATTTGTGGGTCCTCTGCTATAGATCGACACCCTGTCCAGGTCGTACCCTGCCTCATGCCCTAAGGCTCCATGACAAAGCGCTATAGACTGAGTGAGTGTTTCTACATGCTTTCAGATTGTCCAGCAACTCTTTTCAAACAATTGCCGGTTTCTTACCTTTCATTGCCCTCAATCTGAGAAGGTATTGAGAGATCCTGCCTGTTGCAACTCTCAAAGGACAATGCATTATACCTCCATGAATTTTCCAACTGCATATTATTAAAAGATTTACAGATTCAGGTGATTAATAAACTTTATGGAGCTCCTTCAGGATTTACTTGCTAAAATGTGTGAAACAACTCATGTGCTTAATAAAAAAAATATAATTATCTGGCTATAGAAATCTCTCACTTAGCATCCACCCAACAAGGTAGCGAGCACATCAGTTGTATTGAATTAACATACAATATACCCTGATAAGCCACAACACTAACCACTCCACCATGAGGTCTAATAATGATGGATGCCCACAATCCTGTCACCAAGACTCATCGATGCCTGTGGGGAACAAAGGCTGACCACCAAAAAAAGTAAATAAATTAAAAGTTAACGCAGGCCCTGGCAGAAAGATATCAGAACACCCAGTGCATGGAGCTTAGCAGGCAAAGAGTTCAAGACTGTCAACACAATCTCTAAACTTCAGAGATCTCCAGAGCCTCGAAAAGGATCTGCTGCTAATGTTCTGGTGCGCGACACTGCAGCACATCCACAGAGGCCTTATGGGGTCATGCCCTGAGGGGTCAGAGCTTCACCCGGAGTAAAAAGGGAAACCTACAAAATATCTGGCTTCATTCCTGTTTTAATGCTATGGCTGATTGGTGACATGTTCACTCCAGGTATCACTGAATCAATTTAGACAAGTCTAAATTAATTTATTTCAACAAAGGTTTTCAAATCTATGCTGTACTCAAAGGCAAATCTATGCACCTCCCCAACAAAAAAAACAAACAAACAACATAGCCTTGTGTGCCTTAAGCCAGAAAGTAGCTTAAACCTTAGTCGGCACAATCACATAAGCACACGTTTGCAGTTTACAGTCTATTTTACCAGATATTCAGTCAAAGCCTACAAAGTTGCAGAGCTGACCACAGGCAAAACACCACGCACAATAAATAAACCAGTGGTACTTTACATCAAAGTCATTGACCTTGTCCACTGCTTAGCTTACATTTCATTTGCATCTTCCAACTATGATGAAAGCATAAAATTTAACATTCTGAAGATTTCAAATGCCCCAAAACATCATGAAATAAAGGTAATTGTTACTTTTTTTTTTTTTTAACTTTCATAGTTATCTACAGAGCACATATGGGGGAAAACTTGAAAAAAGTTTTAAGCACTTGACTTTAAAATACACCATTTGTGTTAAAGCTGTCCAAAGTAGTACTTACACTGCTGCCAAAATGAACATAACTAAAAGGATCTCTAAAAGGGTGAACATCACTGCAAACCACAAGTGTAATCTATGTAATAGAATTGAGACACTTTTGTCCCCAATAGTTTTACGTATGCTGACGGACATCATACCGTTCTAGCTGTTTTAGTCAATGGGTTCGGTGGTAGGAGATATATAAATGTATAAAGGGGAAGGGGGGGAAAAAACCCACATCCATGTAATAGTTTCAGCATTTCACATCATTTTAATTTGCATTTTATAGTTTTTCATTCCTGTTGCACTTCAAATCTAGAATATTCTGAAAACGTGCACAAAAAAGGTTTTAGGTTCTCCTTTACAAAATAAAAATTTTAACCAAGCAAACTGAGAAAAGAGGAAACTAGTGTTACTTCTAGAATGATCCTTCTAGTTGATTAATCAGTCACACCATATAAACAATGAGTCAGTTTGGAATCCTTTGCAGGCTCCCCACCCCAATAGGTTAAAAAAAATATTCTCTCTGTTTAAAAGAAATATTAAATCAACTCATCACATCAGTAATATTTATCAATTTATCAGAAATGTCCGACACGCTCTTGCCCATCCCTCTATCAAAACGGCCTTCGGCTTCCGGGGAAAATAGTAAACAGGAATGACAAGATATTTGACATTTGACCAGCAATTAACAAATACACTGCAGCCTTCAATCCACTGAAATACTTCACAAATTGGGTGACAAGGTAAATAACAAAAGGGGAAACAAAGCCAGGAAATGTGAAATGGAGCTTGTCTGCTCAAAAACATCCAAACCCCCAAAATTGACAGCTTCCTGGATATAAATTAAAATAAATAAATTTGTATGGTACACTGAAAAAGCTGTGAATTTGTTTACATTATTAGTTCCCCCATATGCTTTGTAAGAAAAATCTTACAAAAAAACTCATCTAAAAAAAATAATTATCAGATTTTCCCAGTAAATCATATTGTGTACAACAGGATATGTCGAAAACCAAAGTGTTAAAAACTATACGCAAAAGGGATTTTAAAAACATGTCCATGAAATAAATAAATAAAATACCTATGCATATTAACTTCCAGAAAATATATTTATGAAGCACAGCCTGCATGGGTGAGGACAAAAGCTGGGTTGAGAATACTTGGTTGCTTTTTTTTGTTTTTGCAGAAAGTGAGTGCACACACGTGCACACTTGTTTGTGTGGGTGTCGGTTTGTACACGTGTGTGTGTGTGTGTGTGTGTATATAGGTTGCGGGGGTGGGGGGGTAACTGGCTAATGGAGATATGGCGGTGTACGAGAAGCTCAGTTTGTAGCCAGTCCTGTTGCCTCAGAAGAAAGTCTGGAAAACAAATGCGAAATATTTAGTTTAATGTACACAAACACACTGACATGCAAGTGATATTACTCAATCATAAACATAGCTGTTCAACTAAATGGCTTTAAAAAAAAAATTAACAGGTACAATATACTACACACTGCTTTGACGACAAAAAAAAAAAAAAAAAAAAAAAAAAAACACACTAAGACTTCACATTTGGCTTTGATTACAACCAGTTCATGTGAAAATGATTCCTCATGCTCCTAAAACCGCTATTTCACAAATGGAGCCCGGGAATATGCCTGCCCTACAAGGGAAGAAAAACTTCCCTGTGATGACCTGGTCATTCAGTACATTCAGGTCATTAGCTGACCATTTTATTGCCAGAATGTGGCCGAGTCTAGACCTGACCAGCTGAAGCGCCACCAGAGGTTTGTACAGTGACACTATGCATGATGGTTGGATTGTTTAATGTTCTTCACTCATTTATTACTTTTTCATTCACCCGTTTTTTTACTACTCCAAAGTATAATCTTTAAGCTTCCTTAGCAAACTGATGTCTTTATTGTAGTCTCACCAACATGTGGTTTTATGGCGACAGCTGTTTAGTCCCAATCCTGTGTTTGCGTTTTATTGCGTCTATTGTGTGTGTACAGAAATGCTTTTACTCTCACTATTAAACATACTTTTGTTTTTAGTGCTGATTTTTTATTTATTTATTATTATTATTATTATTTTTTTACATGCAGTGTTCAGTCATGTCCATTTGTGTTTTGTTTTCCCAACCACATTCCTTCCACGAAGGCGACGGTTCAGCCCTACCCTTCCATGGTTTTGATAATGTGTAGAAGAGTTCTTAACCCGTCTGCAGTAATTTAAAATCCCATTAATGATTTCCATTGCTTGGTGCAGCCCAATAATTTGAATGTTCTAAAATGGCGACTTTTTTTTTTTTTTGCCAGGCTGTCTATATTATTACACCCAGTGTATTAATAAAAAGCATATTGTGAGAGAGCATGGTAGGGCTCAAAAAAACTTAATTTTTTAACTGTCACTCTTGCCACAACACAGGACAGCACTCGGAGGAAAGAATCTCTCCACCTTCACCTCGACCCCTTTACTCTCTTGGACACCAGCAATACAAACAATTGTTTACGTCTGTTAACCTTTTATGTGGGCAAATTAGTTAAACTAAGATGGTATAGAAAAAGTATCACTGCATTTACAGTATAACATAAGAAATTTAAATCATCATAAGTAGTATGTGCATGCGTGTTACCTAGCATTAATGAGGTATTCAGCCAGGCTGATGCTGGCTGGGGAGCCAGTGATGGTGACTTGGCGATCGTTGGAGCCTTCAACAGGATTGGCGATCTTGATCTGAGCTCCTGACATCTGGCGAATCTCATTTATCTTGGCACCTTGACGGCCAATGATGCAGCCAATCAACTGCAAAGAAAGAGCATTCAATAATTACATCTGGTTCAGGACTTTTCAAATGCTATTCATTATTTACAAACGCACACAAACTCACGTCATTTGGAATGGTCAGTTCATGAGAGCCAGTTTGTGTGGTGGCATCCATGCCAGCTGTAAGAGAACAGAGGCACAGTATTAATAATAACGGAAACAATGGGATGCATGTTATTTTGGACTCAAGTGAAGAAAAGATTTTAAAAATCTCTACCCCACCAATGACCACAGCCCAAACTTAGAACCTTGTACTTATGATTTAACAATATAAAGAACAGGCATAACCGATACAAAGATTTAATAGCTGTAATCACCATGCTATTTGTGGGTGAAATGTTTGATTAAATAATCTCTATAGTTACAGTGGGGATGCATATAAGATCACAAGATCCACATTATATTCAGCAAACCATTGAAAAAAAAGACATGTATGAGAAGTAGCTGTTGTAAAATAAAGTATTGGAATGGTTTCTACAGGTGCAATGAGAGTGTTGCACTGTTATGTGTGCATCAGCCATCAGATTTGAACACTATGGTATAAACATGTTTCATCAAAGGATTCTCCTTAACTCATCAGTGACACTGAGCTTTAATAACCCTAGCAAAATTTCAACATTAGATGCTCCTACAACAAATGTCCTTGAAAACGATGGAATCAGAAAATGATTCCTACCTTTCCAAATACTCACCAGTGAATCCCTGGCTACTTGGGGCCAGAGGAAACGGACTTTGCTGCATTGCCAATTGGTGAAGTTTAGTGAGCTATAAAGGGAAAAAAGAAAGGAAAAACTGCAGACTTACAGAACAGAAGCAGTATTTCTAATGATTAAGTCACATGAAGAAACTAAGTCCATTTCAAACAAACATTTCCAATCTAGAAAATTCATCACATTGTTCTTACATCAGGTTGGGGAATGGCATGCTGTCCCTGCACCGCATATGCCTAAAATGACAATAAAATATGATTTGCAGACCAAATTCATTTGGTATTGTGATAAATAAAAATTTAGGGCAAGTCCTTGACAAAAACTAACCTGTCCTCCAGCAAAGATAACAGGCGAACCTGAGGGTTTGGGTCGATACGGGATGGTGACACCTTTGGGAGGAGACTAAAATACAGAGAGGGAGAGAGCAACAATGGCATTATATTAACTGTCAAGAAGAAAACTGAATAAATTGCCCGTCAACGCTGGCAGAAATTACGAAAGCCTGAACCAATCACAATTCTGCATTGTACTTCATTGGTGCATAATCACTGGCTGCTATTGTACTTTCCTTTAGAGCTTTTTAAGGCTTGTCCAAGTTCAGAACAATACATAACATCTGAAAGATTTGTGTCTGTCATCGTGTCATCCCAAAAAAGATCATTTCTACAGAAGATGATGGATAAAAGGTCTGCAACATGGACTGCAGCATATCTGGTGTCATCAAAGGGGATTTTGAAGCATTGCTTACACTTAATCATTTCTTTACACTTCTTTTCTGAAAACTACAAATGCACTACCCACAGTTTGGCATCGCTCGCATTTTTCCCCTCAAAATATAGGTTTATTATAATATTTTATATGGGCTGTTAGAGACTTTGGGCTCTCCGAGACCCCAAACAGAACAAGAGCCAAACGCAATCTTACATGTGTTATAAAATTACCCTTTAAAAAAACATTTAAAACCATATAAAACAAAACTAATTGGGATGTTTAATCTGTACGGTCATGTACAGGTGAACATGTAGGATTCAACCCACATCCGCTGGGCACAGGAGCTGTACAATTAAATCTCTTGTTGGTTGACTTGGTGGGCGAGTTTTTGATACCAAATCAATAAAAATTAAACGGTAAATGGCCTTAAAGTGATAAATTCTTTATAAATATTCCACACATTTTGTGATTATACAAATAAAGAGGCAGTTATAATATTAAAACTTGTTTAAAGCTTTAAAAAATTGTTCTATGTATGGCTTGAAAAACGAAACCTTGTACATTCAAAATGATCCCCCGTCTACCTGTCGTGGAGCATTAAAGCGAAAATGTCTGACAACATAGTAATACATTTTATGCAAAAATCCGCCCTAAAAACAGGTAAGTGTTTACCTCCAGCATGACAACACAGATCTGTTTCACACACTCGATGATGGAAAGCGGTGTCCCAGCAATGGTAATGGCTCGTTCAGTGGAGTTAGGCAGCATGTCCCCTGCCACCTGTACCTGAGCTCCCGTTGACTTATTAAAATAAAAAATAAAATAAATGACACTTGTCCAATGCTATGTAACAGAAAAACTAAGAGTTAGCAAAGTAGCCGAAAATTTCTATCAAGTTTACACTTACCTCTCTGATCTCTTTAATCTTGCAGCCACCTTTACCGATAAGAGAACCACACTGGCTGGCGGGCACAACAATGCGCAGTGTGACGGGAGGCTTTGAGGTGGCTGTACTGTTGGACATGGAGCTGCTAATGTCCTGAAAAATAACCAGAGGACAAAAGTAAGTCCAAGTTAAGGATTCACAAAATACATAAACTATATGACTAATCTCTTATCGGAGGCCATTACAGAATTTGTGGGCGTTATAATCTGGCCATCAATTAAAATTTTCTTGAATAAATGCAATGCCAGATGGCAATATCATTTTACGTTATATAACTAACATGTTAAATAACTAATTTAACCATGCTGGATGACCCACCAAGATCATGCCATGTTTTTATTTACTTGTTTTTTAAAGCACAATTTGCTCATACTCATTGACCTCAAAGTAAAGCTGCAGTTATTGCTATGATTATTGTTATTTTACTGTTTACATAATTTAATTTCTTAGTGCCTGGTAATTTGGAAGCTTACAATCTTCCTTCGTTGCACGTTTTATTCTTAGTTTCACGCGGGGTTTCGAGTCAGCCCAGGACCATTTAAAGAAGACCATAAAATAATAAAATAACAGCTCCAAAGGTGTTTGGTTTTTGCAGGAGAATGCGTGACCACCGCACCACTTACACATTGCAGGAAGTGGACTGAGAGTTGTTGCTACATCCCTGTACTGCCGTGACATTTCCATATGAGTGGACCATTAAATGAGTTCCTGGGAGGCCAGAGTTTCAGACATGAAGCAGGCTAGTGTGTTTGTAGCTCGGCGCACTGAGAAATCTTTCTACATTGATTGCATCCAAGCACTAGTGAAACGCTAGGATAAGTACATTAGTGTAGCAGGAAACTGTATACAGAAATAAAGGGACTCTCAGAACTGTGTCCTGTTATTCTGCACTATCACTATACTGCACAAATTCCCGGTTTGAATTGAACAGCCCTTGGACTTTTGAATCTCCAAGGTTATGGAATATGAAAACACTACATTTCACAGAGGTGACATCAATAAAAAAAAAGTCCTACCGAAAGTAAAAGTGTAGATAAGGGTGAAATGAGATTATTAATGTGTACCTCTTCGAGTTTATCAATGATCATGGAGAAGGCTTTAAAAATGGCAGTGGTGGGCCCTGCCAAGGTGATGATGCGCTCCGGGCAGTTCCCTTCCGAGATGTTGATGCGAGCTCCACTCTGAACAGGAGACAAATAAAATGAGCAAACTTTTATCAGTAAATTTTTAGGTAATTATTTAATGGGATATAATTATATTTAAAAAATGTTCAGTCAGATTACTTCCACCAAGACAGGGGCTTAAACTTATTAATTTAAATGCTAGTGCTCCAATGTAAGTAATCAGTCTAAATGTCTCGCATTAACCATAAAGCTCACCTCTTCTCGCATCTTCTTCACCGATTCACCTTTCTATAAAAGAAAGAAAAAGACCAGCCGCTTGTTACTCACATCAAAAATATAAATGACCATTAACAGTATGCTTTAATGACTCACATAACACATCACAGAAAGCATAAGTGGCATAATCCATAAAAAAAAAAGAGAAAAAAAACTGCCATGCCATCCAGAGATATTAAATTATTCCAAGAACTTTCAACATTTATTCTCTGCTGCTCTGCAATTTATCTGCAAGTTATCGCTCAAAAACAAGTTAATAGAGCGGCCTGTTCCTCCCTAAAATAAAATGCATCAACATTGAACACTGATGCTCTAAGCACTGCTGGAAGCCTGCAGATAAGCAGAGAAAATATCATCCATGGAAAATTAGACCCATGATTTGTATAAAATTAAGTAGAAAATGCTGTGCTATTTTTTTTATTGTGATACTACAGAATCAACCAAATATTCACCATTCAGATCACAAACGCAGCTGTTGGCAAGCAGTCCCGAGTGCACAGCTGATATTATTACACCCTCGCCTACACATTTAAATATGAAATGGTGGAAACGATTGTTTTTCTGTTTCTTTAAAAGTCTTTAAAAAAATAATAAAAAATTAACATTCCTCCCCCCCCCCCCCAACAATAAGGCATATTTTTGATAGAATATTATATACAGGGAGAAAAAATTGTGTCACACAGGCCTAATTCACAAGCTAATTTTCTTTGGCATGCTGCTTTTTCACTCCTGCTGGAACAAGCATTCAAAATATACACCAAATAAAAGGTTTTGATGAAGATACACAGGTTGTAATTTTCTTGCCCAATACTGATTTCTTTTTCCTTTAGAAAGTTCCGTATTTCATTTCTACGCACTATAATTGACAGCATGCCTTTTCTGTACTGGAGAAATCCAATTGTATGTTCATCATAATAAAAAAAGACTAGTAAATAGCTATTATTTAAAACTACACACTTTCTCTCACTCAAGCAAAACTAAAAGTAAATATAAGGTCACCTACCTTTCCGATAATGCTGCCAACCTCTTTACCATGCATAAGCAGCCTGATGGTGAGTGTGACATTGAGTCCACCTTCAATCACGCTGGAGTCCATCCCTGTGCTTTGGAGATATACCTGGTTCCACTGTATGCTCTTTGGTCACCTCTGTTGAACCTGGTTAGACAGAAAATTTTATTTTGATAACTGGGAACTTAAATTTTTTTTCTTTAAGCCTAAATAAATACACAAACAGAGCTCAATATTGAGCACGTCAATTATTTCACTCATGTTCACATAATTCTGTTAATACTTTCCCCACTGAGTTCATGTACTGTGCCTTTTAAAACAGACTGCCATGTGTCTGAAAACACATGACACTATCCTGTCCAGCCTGCGACATGGAAGAGAACACTCATTACAAAAAAATAAAAATCCCTAGATTAAACAGTTAAGCAGATTTACAGTAGAAATCTTTTGGATCATCAAAATCAAAATAGAAGTAATAAGTTCAACTATACATAATATTGATTTGAGGTCATATCGCCCAGAACTACTTCGCCACTAATTACTCTACACGTTTGCTTGCTAGCCAGTAATTTCCAAGTGCAAACAGCTAGCAAACTGTTGCATAAGTAATCAGCTTGTGTACATTTATAGTACACTAGGCAGGAATGCAATTAAGTAATGTCACTAAATAAAAGTGTGGAAAAGATCTTATCCCCAGCTTGCTAATACAAATATACAAGGGCCATTACTCTACATTATCACAAATGTTGCATTTGCACCATAACTGAACTCAACTCTCAAATCCTTACTTAAAAAATAAAAATAAAAAAAATAAACAGTTGGAGATGACACCACTGATGTACACAGACGGATGAAGTTTAAAGATCCAGACACCATGGGAGAACATCTACTGCAAAAAAGGAAATTTCCCGCCTTTCACCATGGAGTAGTACTGTTGAATAGAGGAAGAGTTACTCTACCAGCACGTGCAATTTTGAAGCAGTTCCAAAAGATGAACCGCATCTTTACAACTCCGTAATCACATGAGCGAAAAAAAAAAAAAAACTTTCACTACTGTACATCCATAGTAAGTACAGGAGAAGACAGAGAGCCTCTTTTACCATGACATTATGGCTTTTGTAAGCTAAGACAAGCTCTGTACATTTGATATTTATTTGAACATAAGTACTTTTACACAAGCAGAATCGTAAATGGGACTCTCACATTTTACCTTGTGCATTTCTCATTTTACTCAAGTACAGGGTTTGTGTACTTCGCGCACCACTAATACCAAGACATGACTACATCTTATCAGCCTCAACTTGAAATCTAAATCATTTTAACTTGAGCCAAAACAGAGATGAAACACGACGACTAGCTGGAATATCAAATGTTATTTCAGCTAGTATTCCAGGGAATAATTATCTGTGCATTTGTATTTCTCTTCATTGCATTTGTCGAACACATACATAGGTGTTGCCAGCGAGGAAGCAACAATTACTTACAGTGTGTAACATCTGATTACTCCATATTAAACAGGCTTGTCCTCCTCGCCTGAAAATCTTGCAAAAGTAATTTCTCAGAGTTGTCAGGTTTGAATCGGCAGAAAGATACTGACACGCCAGCTCAGATACTTTTGTGCCAGAAAGGAATACACAGCTGAAGTAATGCCTGGATTTTCAGTAGCGTTTAACACAAAGCTGCAGGCATCGGAACAGAGAAGCATTTTCTCTTCAACCGTCTTTCAGCTAGACAGTGCTCAATAATCAGCCTCAGAGGCATACTGAGCCCTGAGGACAGTGTGTAACTCGGTAAACAGAGCTGCACGAGCAGCACGCTGACGGATCATAACAAAGACGCCTTTCTCCATCAACAAGGTCTTGTGTGTTAGCAAGCGCACTATAGTTGTCTGGCTTGCTACTACTGGCTGACCTCGCAAAAAGGAAAAACAGTTTTGTACAGAATGGCCGCATAGGCAATTTACATGTAGGTCTGCAAAAAATATTGCAAAACAAACACACCCTTTAGCTTAAACTGTTGTGAATATCCAGACAACCTTACAGGAGAAAACACAAATCATGTTACATTGTTTTGAAACGTACAAAAAAAACAAAACAAACAAGTATTATCATGTACATGTAACGTCAATGCCAAGTTGTTTTTGGCTTGAGAACTCATTTACACGATCTGGAACGATACACACCTGAGGTCGGGCCTGGAAATAAATCTAATCCAAGCTATTAGTTGTAACCAAGATCATTATAAACAGGAATTAAAATTATATTACCTGTTCAGAAACTGTATTGAACAGAGAGGTTTTATTAAATTCCTGTATGGCCCGTAAATTCCTGATAAACAGCAAACTTGTTTCACTTTCATAATCTGACCCCATTCACATTATGTGTGTGTGTGAGTGAGAGAGAAAGACTGAGAAAACATTAACAGCTTTGTCCATTTGGCAGGAAAGGGAAGATAAAATGCATCAGAGAAAGATATTTTTCTGCTCTGTGAAATTCGACGGCATAAGCTATTAAGGTTTGTTAAGGACTCGATCATTTCGTCGACTTGAAAACTGGAGATATTTTTTTACAATGACGGGCAGCAAAAATTAAGCATCTTGTACTGCACAACACATGGAAACTTGGATGTGACTGGATTAAAACAACCCTGAGGTCATCCCCTGCCAGTCAAACAGCAATCTGAGGCTACAGTGGGCACAGACCTGAAGAGCTGAGGGAATGGAAAAGATGTCATATGACGGGCATACAGATGGTAGGGTGAGGCTCTGATAACAGCATTATGAGCCTTATAATGATGAGGCAAAATGGGATATACATGACTGGAGGTCTTTACTCAAACGGCCTTGTGAAAAGCTACTACACAAGAATTACATATTTATCAAATTAGAGGAATTAAATATTGACTGCATACACCATACTGCTTAAAGCAAGAGTATTACAGGAGTTGCTAAAATGTTAACAGCTTTAAAAACTTACATACAAAAATAATAAAAGAAATGCTGATGGAATTGCATCTTATTCCAAGATTAAAATACTGGAAACTTAAAAAAAAAAGAAAAAAAGAAAAAGTTCAGGATAGAACTACAAGCCCATGACCTCCTTTTACATAAACAAATTCATAAACAGTTAATTAAAAAGAGAAAACTGATGTTGAGATGTCAAAGAAAAGGGAAACTGTTGCCTTAACACTGATTAGGGCAATCAGTTCCAACTGGAGTTCTCACAACTAGAACTCAAATGGAAAAAGTTCAAAACAACTTATTTAAGTTAGAACTTTCTGGAGCAGCTAAATACCATCAACGAATTCTCCAGGCCCAAGTGCTGCACAACTGTTACATGCATACCCACCACTGAGCCACTTGTTAACTTTCCCATGTCATTTTCCCTGGAGGAAATCATCGACACCCCATAAGGGCTGTTCCATTACTTTAAGAAGTCATACTTTAAGATGTCCTTTTATAAGTGCAAGAGAATTAGTCAGCAGAAACATCTAAATGTAAAGAATGAAATGTAGAAATGCAGACCTGACATTAAGCATTCTTTTAATTCTAGTAGCTGCTTTACCCTGATCAGTGGGAAGTCTGGAGTCAACCCGAGTAACGCTAGAGTGCAAAGTGGGAGAATTCACCCCTGTGGGGATTCCGGTCTATTACAAGGCATCGCATTAACACCTTCACACCTAGAAACAATTCAGCCTAGCCAAACTGCCTCCATGCATGCCTTTTGGAAAGGTGACGGAAACAAGGGAACCCAGAGGGAACCTATTCAAAGACACAGACATGAGAAAACTCCAAGGTGACAACACAAATACCCTGAAATCAGACTGAAGTGAAACAAAGGTGGATAAAGATGTTTAAACAGCTTTATGTTTAACAAAACAGGGATGTACATTGTACATCTAAAAAATTTTTTTAATTTTTAAATACAGTACAGATCAAAAGTTTGGACACACCTTCTCATTCAAAGAGTTTGAATTTGTATTATGGCAAGAAGAAAGCAGTGAAGAAAAAAACGAGTGGCCATCATTACTTTAAGAAATGAAGGTCAGTCAGTCCGAAAAATTGGGAAAACTTTGAAAGTGTCCTCAAGTGCAGGTAAAAAACCATCAAGCGCTACAAAGAAACTGGCTCACATGCGGACCGCCCCAGGAAAGGAAGACCAACAGTCACCTCTGCTGCGGAGGATAAGTTCATCCGAGACACCAGTCTCAGAAATCGCAGGTTAACAGCAGCTCAGATCAGAGAGCAGGTCAGTGCCACACAGTTCTAGCAGCAGACACATCTCTAGAACAACTGTTAAGAGGAGACTGTGCGAATCAGGCCTTCATGGTAGAATATCTGCTAGGAAACCACTGCTAAGGACAGGCAACAAGCAGAAGACTTGTTTGGGCTAAAGAACACAAAGAACACAATAAAGAAAACTCTTTGAATGAGAAGTTGTGTCCAAACTAATATACATTTCAATGCAGAGCACCGAAAGTTAGATGACTGGTCTAAATGATGTGGGAAAAAAGGCTGAGGTTAAAGCTGATCGTATTTACTTATAACTAGACCTACACAAGATGGCCGCCACAATGCTCGTGCGCCTCTTCAGAAATTAACGCGGTGCTTCAGCACAGTGCAATACCCAACGTAAACAGGAGAGGCAGTATAGCACCGCACCATCCAACACTGTCCATAACAGCGCGGACAAACTACTATCACGTCTCAAACTGCATCATGTTCTACTATACGGAGTCATTCAACATTCACATGAACACATACATATTACAGTACGTAGATATATTTTAAAAACGTCTTAAACCCCATAAAAATGTAGTAAATAAATTATGAAATGTCTAAAATTATTTTACTTGAAGACGATCACACAGACGGCATAAAGTTTTAAACAGGAAAACTCTGCAACACTACTGCGCATGAAACATTACAGTTTGAATGGCTCGAGATGTTTTGGCGCTGATGCGCCCTCTAGTGGACTATGCTAAATACAGTACCCAGATATATAAATGTACGTATGTGAACTGAAGCGCTGTTTTACACTTTTAAGGTTCTCTTAGCTTCATGAACAGTAAAGTCAGAGCTGGACTTGAGCCACAGCTGTACGGTTATTGCATTAACTATCACTTCGTGCATGTCTATGTTTTACTAACCACGGCGAGGAAGTTAACGTTACGTCCCCCATTTTGTCCCTTGTTTAGCAAGTAGCCACTTCAGACGAACGCATTACTATCTCCCGAAAAGTGGGAGCGTGTGTTTAAAAATGATTTTCGAAACCAATGTAACAAAACCTTTTAGATGTTTCAGGCGCTTCAACGTTGAGGAAAAAGACTAAAACGCGACACATTTTGGCGCTACATAAACAAGCACGCGCATGTGAGGAGTGACGGATGCTGCGTCCTTCCTTATAAACGCGCTTAACTTGCAATAAACTAGACTCAGGATTAGGTACTCGGATGTACCCATTATTGGGGAGGGGGGGGGGCAGAGTTAAAAGTAATAAAGAGCTAAAGTAATTGTGAAGAATGCGAAGGAACGGGAAACGCGTTAAGTCCCTCATTAGCGCGGCCATCTCGCGTGGCGCAAAATGGCAATAATACGTCACACCGTACAGCAATAACACCCTGACTACACTTCTGCTAACTGCCTGCTAACCTCCTGCTGGCAACGAGCCGGAACCCAAGTGTTACAATACACACTATTTTAGTAATTCCCACATAGAAATGTGTTTAAATCTGACTTTCCTGTATCACGACATTAATTCGATCAACACGCTCAATTAGCCATTAGCTGTCAAGCGCATCTTAGCTTAGCGACCACACCACCAGCTAACACACTCTACAAGCAGCTTTAAACCAACTACATAAAAAGTCAACAAAAAACAAAATACATTAATAACACAGCTATTATTAAAAAGCTCCATAACCTGTACAAGAGAGAAAAGAAAAACACCATCATATAACGACTTCTAGCCTCTTAGCACAATTAGCTCGCGTCCGCAGAGGCCTAGTGAGCATACGCACTCTGTCCGATGATCTTCAACGGTCTTGCCGTAGTTCTACAAAAGAAAACGACGAAACAAAACGAACACAAGTGTATGTTCTCGTACCTGTTCCAACCCCGGCGATGAGTTCAGGGGAGGGGTAGGGTTTATAGGGTAAAAAGGGGAAAGGTTCGGGAGGGAATTTAGAGAGGATTCGGGGAAGAGGGAAGACACACAATTGCGTGATCAGACTCCACTCTCCTCGTACAAAGACAACGAAACGCGCTCCAATCAACTTTCACCCCTGACCACGTATGTCGTCATGCGTCCCGCCTCTTCCGGCTTCTTTGTCTCCCCCCCCCCCCTTTCTTGTTCTGCTACAACACCGGGGAGGAGAGCAGCGCAGCCGGGCATAGCGCCCCCAGCAGGACACCTAGCAACCACATGACCCTGCGTAAACTCAGGGTTCCAATTGAACGATTTAAGTAAAGAATGAAATTAAGTCATTTATTTGTGGCGGCACGGTGGTGTAGTTGTTAGCATTGTCACTTTGCACATCCAGAGTTCTGGTTTGATCGATTCTTGTCTCTGTGTGCATGGAGTTTGCATGTTCTCCCCGTGCTTGGGGAGTACTCCTGTTTCCTCCCACAATCCAAAGACCTGCGGATTAGGCTAATTGGCATTTCCAAATTGTCCATAGTGTGTGAATGAATGTAAGTTAAGCCTTTATTTGTCACACATACGTTACTTCCCAATGAAATTTCTTCTTCGCATATCCCAGCGTAACTGGGGTCAGAGCGCAGGGTCAGCCATGATACAGCGCCCCTGGAGCAGATGGTGGCGCTGGGGAACCACCGACCTTCCGATCAGTAACTATGGCTATTGTCACAAAGCATTTTTACAAAATAAAAAAATAAGAATAAATGAGTTTTAAAAAGTGTAAGAACTATGTACAAATCATAATTATAATATTGTCTCTGATGAGCAAGCCGAGGGCAACAGTAGCAAGTTAAGCCACTGAGATGGCAACAGGAAGAAATCTTGAGAGGAACCAGGCTTAACCCCAAATCCTCCAAAAATTCCCTCCTGAACCTTTCCCGTTTTTACCCTATAAACCCTAACTCTCTCCTGAACTCATTGCCAGGGTTGGAACAACAAAGGCGTTTGAGGTAATAGGATGTCATTCAATAGTTCAGGACTAAAATTCCCGAGCCTCCAATAACGAAAGTGGACATCTCATGTTATACTGAAATTCCGGCCTCGTAACACTCTGTATGAAAGCAGATCAATCCCTGCTATCTGTTATCACCCAAATGAAGATGGGTTCCCTGTTGAGTCTGGTTCCTCTCAAGGTTTCGTCCTTTTGCCATCTCCTGGAGTTTTCCCTTGCCACTGTTGCCCTTTCCTTGCTCATCAGGGACAACCTGATCATCTGAATCTGGTATAATTTAAACATACTGTATATTTGAACTTCAAACTCATTTATATATACAGGAGTATATAAAACAGGAGTTTTAGTCCTGTACTACTAAGCGACTGCAGTCGTCAGAGAACAGCAGTCTGCATAAGCTAAGTCCAAGACTATCGTCAAGGTAATATGGAACTGTTCCCAGTCACCACACACATCCCATGCAGACCACATGAGGCCTCCATGCAACAAGATTTCTGTGGCAGTGGGATTTTGATCACTGAAATGTGTACTGTAGCTCATTTTACATGTGTAGCACGACCGAGAGAGAGAGAGAGAGAGAGAGAGAGGGGGGGGGGCAGTTAGGTATGGTCACAGTCACATAATGTATAAGGTAAATGTATAAATCAATCAGTCGATCAATAAACTGAAAAATCACAACTGTTTAAATAAATAAAACAAGTTGACTTGAAAATTTTAAAAGCATTCATTACATTTATGGCATTTGGCAGACACCTTTACATAAGTGCTTCGAAGTCTCTTTTCTGAAATACATAATTATACTGGTTCATTATAGACGGTACTAACCATCAGTACCATCAGCCCAAACCACTCTGGGAGGGTGTTGAAGGAAAAATTGAGTGTTCAGATGTGTTTGAAGACCGCCAGTGTCTCAGCTGTTTTGACCACTAGAGGACGTTTGTTCCACCATCTCTAAATGCCAAAACAGAGGTTAGTCTTGATGCATGCTTTACTGTACTCTGAGATGGCAGGACCAGTCAAGCAGTGCTAGTTGATAAGAGGGTGTGTAAGGCACTGCAGGGTTTGATAAGTGCTTTGAGGTAGTTAAGTGCTGGCCTGTTTTGGCTTCAGGCAGCTACAGAAGGTCAATGGAGGGAGTGAAGTACTGTAATGGGGTGATGTAGGGAAATTTCTAAAGATTGAAGGCAAGTCAGGCGTCCAGTCTGAAAATGACAAGGGACTAAATAAACAGACTGAGTGGCCTATGTGTACAGAAATTAACAAGTTATTTTGATGTTTTAAAGGGGAAATCAACATGATCGTGTCAGGTTAGCAATGTGAGCAGGAAAATGACAGATTACCCCATTCAGTAAAAAAAAAAAATAGCAGAAAAATAATACGCTATTTATTTTATTTATCTTTAGTATCAATCCATGCTACATGTACATATTCCACTGCATATAATTTAAAGTTGGATTTTATTTTCTTAATTTTAACTCTGTGGTAGCTGCTTAGAACTATTTGAACATCTATAACTACACCAAACATATTTACAACATATTCGTCCTTGTCTCAGTCTTTATAGCACCATTTCCCATTACCATTTCCTCTTCCCTCAGCCCAGTAGCTAGATGAGGTACAGAATAATGAAGAGTTCCCATGTAACATTAGAGAGGACTGAATTGAGGAGCTTAAGATTGAAATCCACATGTTCACCTCTGATTCTCATGTTTCAGCCATGCACCGAGTCACTTTGTCAGCTAGAGTCTCTGTTGTAATACACCAAAAAGATCGAGAAAGACAACTAAGTTAAATGAGAGCTTTCAAGTTTTGTAAATTTCTTTAGAGATCAACAAGGGTGAGATGTTGCATATTATATGCATGATGCTAGAGAGAATGTAAAGGCCACCCTAAAGATTAAGCAGATTCAATCTTTTTCAGTTCCCTGTATCCTGTGTGAAATGTCACTGGGAAGCAAACGAGCTACAGACCGGTCCTTCATGCTAGCAGAGATGACTAAATTGTTGTCTTGTAGCAAAGCTATAGTCATAGTCTTTAAATGTACCCAGTCAGGATTTGAGCAACCTAATTTATAAATTTTTTAATTCGTTTATTGTATAGACTCAGAATGTGGTTTTACTCGCTTAAACTCTCTCTCTCTCTTGCATGCACACTCTCTCTTAACATAGCACTGTGCTTGCTCTGATTGGCACAGCATGACGCATTTGAGACGAAACCAGCCAGTCAGAGGCTGGGGATGATACATCATGCAGCTGGGCATGCATGCGCTCACTCTCACACACACACACACGAGCACACACACAATGTTAGAAATGTGCAATGAGCTCTATGCTGTTATATTGTCTGTAGCAAAGAGAGAGCACTGAGCATGCAGGATAATACTTACTACTTACCTGGCTGCAACCTTTCACAAAATGTAGCTTATCCTGGAGGGTGGATGATTATTCCCTGCCAACTGTGCTGCACTTTCTGCATGCTACATTACTGTCGATAACACTTGAGGTGCTGTCCCTTCAGCACCATGCTGGTGCCCAATCGAGGAGTGGTGCTTTATTTGGCTGTATGGGTTGTTGGCCCAGCGTCACAGTGTCTAACCACTCTTGCTCTAAGCTCATGGTTGGCATGGTATAGAGGGTGTATCTTAGGAATAGCCTGTTTTTGTTTTTTTCCATGCTGCGCCTGGCCGTGCACCTGAGTAGTCCTGCAGAAGAGCAACCAGTGCTGTTGTGCTAAACGGCATACCTACTCTATTTGTATCAGA
Source organism: Clarias macrocephalus (assembly GCA_011419295.1). Classification (NCBI taxonomy): domain Eukaryota; kingdom Metazoa; phylum Chordata; class Actinopteri; order Siluriformes; family Clariidae; genus Clarias; species Clarias macrocephalus. Next base: position 15,541 of record JAAGKR010004272.1, on the reverse strand, counting down.
CTGGCATGGTCCTTGACAGCACACGAATCCGAGGTGGCTTAAAGGCAAAGGAATGAGTATTGTGTGAGTTACTAAACACAAGGGAAAGTGGCAAATTAAGGGGGGCTAAGCACATTTTTAAAGGGAATTCTTCGTCAACGGGGCTTCAGCAGTGTTAGTGTATAGCAGGAAGGGGGGGATTTAGACTGGATTTGATAGGCCTAGGGGCGAGTTAGGGCTTACTTCACCATTTGTAATCAAACACAATGGATTTGAATTTAAATGAATGTAAATGGTCAGCCAAGAGATTTGAGTGAATAATAATCCAGATAGACAATGTCCATCAGCCTTTGGAACACTGGTCTTCAGTTATAGAATTTGATGGAAACATCCAGATTCGTAAGTAAGCAGAACCCTTCTTCTGTGGAATTCTTTAGTGGTTGGGTGCTTTTTAGGATCTGTCCCAAAATGTGAACTAACACAGACCCCTGCTTGTAGCATGAGGGTGTAAATCTCTATGTGAGGCAGGTAGAAACGTTGTGACTACTAGAACACTAGAAGTGATAAATGCCGACTTCTGGACATATTAATATTAGTGATTGTCTTAATGATAGCAGTAAAACGACTGATGTATTGCAGGTATCAATAGCTGACATGTGATTACCCACCTGTAAGAATCCCCTGGATGTAGGAAAATATTTTCTTGCTCCTCGGATAAGGATCACAGAGACACAAATCAAAATAAGAAGACAAATCAATAAGACAAAAACAATGAGAGGGCTCTTGTAAAGTCACTAGCTGCATATAATGAGGTATTGAATCTTCCATTTCAGCTAAGCCATGTCTAATTTCAACTTGTTAATTCACCCAGTAAGCAGCTCAGATTGCTCAGACTTCTTATTATGCTTTTAATCATCGTTGGAAGTGGAAGTGGGAGAGTGCAGTTATGCTGTGGCATACAAATAAAGAATAATTCATTCTGTATCATTTGTCACTAAATCATTGACTGAAATCACTCAATAAAGACAGAATTTCTCAAGGAAACTCATACATTTATTGATCATAGTAGTTACAAAATGAAATAGAAAATACAGTCAACACACTGAAAAGATTACATGAAACTTGAAAGAGCCATTTAGTGTTTTAAACTTTGCCTTTTTTCAAAGAACCCTCCATTTGTAATAATCACAACCCTCAAGACCTTTGGTCTCAGTTTATTGCAGAGATGGTTTGCTGATTTCCAAAGTAACTCCCACAAGGTGTATTGGCTTGATGGGGACATTTATAAATGTAAATAATAAGGCAGTGCAACATGGAGTCACCTGGATCCCCTACTACATACATAAACTACTGTTGTGTTTCATATCACATACTGTACTACTCTTGATGTTATTACATCCTAGCGCAAATGTTTTTCCTGTTAGAATGAGTTCTTGAATTTTAAAAATTAAATAGTGTTTAATGTTACTGCACATAAAATCACTAAACATTACAGTGTGACTCATACACCAGATGGACTAAGATGTTTTGATTCTGATGTGCCACCTAGTGAATGTCACATTTAATCCTCCAGATATGCATAAAATGAGCAAGTATGTAAATAATGTACATTAAATAGCATCTGTGTGCAAGTACATATGCATGGTGAAAATGAGACGTACAGTACAGACCAAAAGTTTGGACACACCTTCTCATTCAAAGAGTTTTCTTTATTGTGTTCTTTAGCCCAAACGCGTCTCTTCTGCTTGTTGCCTGTCCTTAGCAGTGGTTTCCTAGCAGATATTCTACCATGAAGGCCTGATTCACACAGTCTCCTCTTAACAGTTGTTCTAGAGACGTGTCTGCTGCTAGAACTCTGTGTGGCATTGACCTGCTCTCTGATCTGAGCTGCTGTTAACCTGCGATTTCTGAGGCTGGTGACTCGGATGAACTTATCCTCCGCAGCAGAGGCGACTCTTGGTCTTCCTTTCCTGGGACGGTCCGCATGTGAGCCAGTTTCTTTGTAGCACTTGATGGGTTTTGTGACTGCACTTGGGGACACTTTCAAAGTTTTCCCAATTTTTCGGACTGACTGACCTTCATTTCTTAAAGTAATGATGGACACTCGTTTTTCTTTACTTAGCTGCTTTCTTCTTGCCATAATACAAATTCAACCTCTTTGACTGAGAAGGTGTCCTTTTGGTCTGTACTGTATTTCCAACAATTAGCCTCAGTAATAAAAGCATATACTTCTCAATATCCACCTATATTTGTCCTTGGTTTGTGTGTGTGTTTTTTTTTGTTTTGTTTTTTTCAATCAGCAGGCTTACCACAGACAGTAAGAACCATGCCCTGTTCAATGAATCTTGTCTCTTTTTAAGCTATGAGGTGCCTGAACCTTTTCCCCAGACTGAGCTTTTGAGATTAAAACCTACTATGGGATAGAATTTAAGCCCATGAGTTTTTTCTACAACGCCAGTCTGGCAGAGCCAAAGCCACGGGAGATGCAGTGGATTCAGTTCATGCTCTACAAATTCGCATGCTTATGGGCACAACTCCTCGTCTCTTAGCCGGATTCCAGTCTGGATAATTTACTGGAATTTTTGCAGCTAATAATTTTTTTTTCCAGAGGGCCTAGTCCTGTTCTGAATGGCATGACACCTAACATGGGGCCAGAACAGACACAGCACTTTTTCTGCTCACCCTTTCTGCTCACCCTGTGCACAGTGGGTGGGTGTTCTGGTGGCTTTCTATCATGGTCAGCACTTTTTCTTTGGTGATTTGTGCTGCATTGGCTTTTCTGTAGGATACTACTTATGGACACAAGGCTGGAATTAGGCAATAATACAAGGTCAAACTGGGCTATGAAGCAAACACTTAGCACTAATTATGCAAAATGCTAAAAAATTCTGAGGTAGTCCCTTTTTATGACAGCAACCCAGCCTTAAAGCATGATGCTACCACCATCATGCTCAACAGCTGGTACCGTTTCCTTAGGGCTAACTGCCTCACCAAACTTACCTCTAATCAAAACTTCCTTTTTCCAGAAGGCTTTTGCTTTTCCCATGTAGTCAACTGCAAACTTTATTTTGAGAGTGAAGGCTTCTTTTTCAGGCAGCAGCCTTTCAATTAATGCCGATGTAGCTATCACTTGAGTGTAGACAGTGATAATGGTGTTCCAGCAGCTTCCAGCAGATCTTGGCAGGCCTGTGCCTTGATGGTTTGTGAATGGACATGACTATTTGAACCTATTTCCTTTCAGCTAAGGGTGAACAAATGGGAGTACTTCCTGAACTGGGCAAAGTGGCTACAACTCATAGTGACCTATACTGACAAAAGTAGACCTTTCTCATTTACTCATAACTAAGACAGCCATTACAAAACTTTTTTGTTAAGACACATTATAAGGAACTTATAACCTTACCTTACCTAACCTTACTAACCTGTTCCCTACTGTGCGAGCACCTTAGAGGGCATTGCTTTCGCTATACTGTGGGGGAACCTTGCAGGGTTCTATATTTTGTTTTCTCTACTATGGAAGCACATTAGGAGGCACTTTATCATGTTTGCTCAATTATAGGGGCACCTTAGGTACACTTCTACTTTTTCAGTAGGGGCACCTTATATGGCTCATTATCCTGTCTGCTCTACTAAGGTGTGGCACTTTACAGAGTTCTTCACTATTTTAGTCTCATATAGGAATCCCTACAAGGGCACTTTTAACGTATTTACTCCATTAAGGGGCACGTTAGAGGGGCATTTATCATGTGTTCTCTACCGTGGAAGCACTGTAGAAATCACTTTCTAACATTTGCTCTCACGCGGAGGCATTTTAAAAGGCATTTCATCATATTTCCTGGACTGTGAAGGCACCTTGGAGGGCGATTTTACATCCTGCCGAACATCCCCCATGACCCCCTCTCAAGTCCACCAGTGTCATAAGCGCTATGTGTTCTTTTAAATAATAATTTTTTTGCTCATTCCATGCACAGGGGCAATAATTCTGGCAGTCACTCAATGATATAATCAATCAAAACTGATTACATTAAGACAACTATGAATAATATGTTATATATCTACCCCGGACCCAAAATAAATACACACACACACACACACACACACACACACACACACACACACACACACACACACACACACACACAAAGTATGTGTAATTGTCTTTAATGAACATTTATTTCTTGCAACTGGTAACCAACAAACTACATAAACTACATTAATGTACACTCTTAGAGCTTAACATAAGACGTGTGATGTAGAGACTATCTCAAGTTTCAGTCCTTCACTAATAAGGAGTAGATCAGTAGTGTACGGTTCCAGTAAGAACGTGGATAAGAACAATTCCTGGATTAGCACTTAGGAAAGGATTGTGATTCATGTAACTAATACTAGTTTTATTTATATTGTGACATTCTGCATTGCTATTTCCATCATGTAAGAAGAGTAAGATTAACACTCCTCATTTACAAATATTCTTCTGATAAAATATAGACATATGTGAGATGGGTTCTGAAGTACACACATATCTAACTAATATAGAGGAATGAGGTGAAATGGCGCGCAAGAGAAGGAAAGGTGGAGAGACTGATCGACTGGGAGACGACAGGGAGAAAAGACTTGCGTATATGAATCAGAACCTCAAGAGTAGCTTGAAGCAGGAGTGGATTAGATAGCGCTCACACACAGACCCACACAGAAAACACCCACCCACACACCCACCCACCCACACACACACTCACCAGGTAAGAACAAACTTTAGAAACACACGTCATCAAGCCCTTATAATTGCTGGCCAATAACTGAACATCATACAGTAGTTCATGCTTTCTCCTATCCTGACTGGCTGATCAGGTTGTCCAAAGAGAAAGAGGAACCCCCCTCGTGAACATCTGAGAAAAGTGGTCGCTTCCCTCAAATGTTATTAAAGCTTGCGGCTGACTCTGTGGTTGAAAGGATGCATTGAAAACTTTCCCGTTACCCTCCTGACGTCGCTATGACTAAACTCAATTGGATGACAGAATTTACATGATGTTAGAATATCTGGAGGTAGTCAGTACATGAATATAGCATGTGCATTAAAAATGTACACACCAACACAATCGTACCTGTAGCTTTCAGTTATCAGTAGTATAGAGACTTGCACTTGAGCACACATACTGTACAGACTGGCATGAAAAGTGGGAGGTGTGGAAAGCTGTCTAGTTTAAGGCTCAGCAAAAGACTATTAGATTCTCCAGAGGCTGCAATGTACATTTGTGTCTATGGTCTAGATTTACCAAAGGCTTTCGAATACTCACTCTAAAAAGGCTGTAGGAATTTACAACAATCACATTTTCTTATATTCTTCTGCATGTAGTAATGCTTCAGGAAATTATTCATCTGTCTCAAGATATAAATTACGCTCTGATTTTAAACTATACAAGACAAACATGCAACATTGCTATGAAATATACAAGGTAGGACTATACGAGGGCAGTATGCAAATAATGACTAACATGGTGAGGGACCACTGAGTGATATACAGTAAGACAGGACAGAACAAGAAAGTCTGAGAATCGGAATTCGTCAAGTTTTGAGTGGACGAAGAAAGCTGACAGCATGCAGGAAACCGGAATCTGGAAAAGACAAGACGAAGAGGAAGCAAAAAAAGAAAGCATTAAGAAATAGTTAACAACAAACACCAGCCAGAGAGGAGAAAAGATTCTTGCATGTATGTGTAAATTATCTGTAATGTTGCCAGATGATTAGTTTTTTCACGTTTGTAACCATATTTTCTTACGCCTTTAGTAAAAAATAATAGTGAAGCAAGATTAAACCATATACAGTACTGTACACTGGTCAGCCATACCATTAACATGATCACAACCTAGGTTTTAGGTTCCCTTTGTGCCTCCTGGGCAGGCCATGACTCCACAAGACCTTTGGGCATGTGCTGTGGCGTTTGGATGCAGGACATTGGCTTTGGGTGCTATGGGTTGAGGGACGGGGCCTCCCTGGTTCGGAGTTGTTTGTCCAGTGCGTCCCATGGGTGCTTGGTCAGATCGAGATCTGGGGAGTTTGGAGGCCAGGTCAGTGCCCTTGGGCTCCTTTGCTGCTCACCCTGTGCACAGCGGGTAGGTGTTCTGGTGGCTTTCTATCATGATCAGCACTCCATTGTTTTGGGTGATTTGTGCTGCATTTGCTTTTCTGCAGGATCGGACAGGACAGGCTAGCCTTTGGTCCCCGTGGGCATAAACAAGCCTTGCCCATGATCCCCTCAGCAGTTTACTGGTACATAATTGATAATCAGTGTTAATGTGTTAATGCTTTGTGGTGTGTTAATCTTATGGCTAATCAGTTTACAGCGGAACCTCGGCATACGAAATCGATTCACTCTGGAGACGAGTTCTAAAGGTAACAAATTGTGGCAGATAATCCATTCAAGCCACCCAAAATATTACCAGTTTCCAACACTACAATCATAGTTTTCACATAAAAACAGCCAAAAACATTTTGTCTTTACTAAATCTTGCATAAAATGCAAAAAAAAAAAAAAAACTGCTTCTTTCAAAAAAACTATTTCTGAATAGATGCACCCTAACCGGTGTTCGGTTAAGCTTGTACATTCGTATGCTGCAAATGCTTCATATGCAGATGCAAATTTTTAATTCTTGAGGTGAACATTTGTAAGGCAGGGCATTCGTATGCCAAGGTTTCACTGTATAGGCTAACATTTGAGTATTTTTCTTTAAAGTGTAGATTTAGATTTCAACCTTCTTCTGACATTAATTAATCTGTTTAAGTATTGTTTAAGTATGTCTAATTTGGTGCACATGGATATAAGAGTACGCTTGTGGGTGCATGTGTGCAGTGTTGGGTGTAACGCGTCAAACTAACGGTCCACCATTTAAGTACTCAATTATTTAGTTATATTTTCAAAAATGTAATCTGTTATTTAGACAATTTATGTAATCCGTGAGTCAGACAGCAGTGATTCCGTTAGTGTGTTTGTGTGTGTGTGTGTGTGTGTGTGTGTGAAAGTCATCCTACAAGCCCTGCCCCTGCCCCCAATAATCCGCCCCCTTCTGTTATTCCTGCTGTTAGTAGTTAACAGATTATTGGCCAGACTTCGCTGAGTGATGATGGTAGAATAATTAGAAAAAAGGTCTTGACTAAAACAACATGCTTGAGGAAACACAAAAAAGTTTAAATTTTCTGCAGTGTAAAAGTACTCTAACTAGCTACTTTTATCAGAAGGTAATGCTGTAATGTAACAGATTATTTTCTAATGACAGTAATTTTGTAATGTAATTAATTACTTTAAAAAGTAACATCCCCCAACACTGATTATGTGTATATGTGCTTACCTGTAAAAGGTGATTAACTGGCTGCAGCCTCTGGCTGCATGATATAATGTCTGGATGGTTCCACCATACTGCCACAGTGTGCATCACTCCTACAACATAGGTTTAGTGTTACTAAGCATAACACACATATGGCCCTGTTTCCATGCATTATACTGTAAAATTATTATACATTATCTCTGTATTCCTGTGATAGGCAGTAAACAAGTGAAGTCTGGCACAACCATAAAAAGGAGCTACTTTCAATTTTTTTTAAAGGATTGGTGCAAGGATGTTTTTATAATGACACCCAAATAAATTTCATGATCTACAAATCTTATTAAAGAAACTGATGATAATTACAAACAGAATATATGCCAGTTCACTCCAAAATCCTCTCTTAATCCTATGCGCAACCTTTTAGGCAGTGTGTATCTCATCTGTCCTGTCCTGCTGTGGACACAGTATATGCCTTTTTTTGCCTATAGTGTAGATGTGCATAATGCATTTATAGAAAATGATTTACATAATATATTTCTAATGTTTACTTTTAATATTCATTATCAATAACAATGTTGTTTGGCCTTTATCAGAAGGGTACAATATTACTCACTGGCTTATTCTCAATCCGTTTCGTAATATGAGAAATACACTGGACTATACAGTACAGAACGTAACTCATCACCAAACATTCAAAAATGACTCATTTCAATAATATACTATAATAACCAACCTGTTGTCATTAATGTCTGGGCTGTTTCCTGAAATAATGAGAACAGATGTTAACAGCCATGAAGGCACAACCAAGTAAAGGCAAACATACAGTATGGATGATGCACATACTGTAAACATGCACACCAGTAGTTTTATTTTAGTAGACACACTAACCATTTTCTACATCCAGTGGGTAGGAACTTAGTATGTCTATGGATCTCACAGTGCTGTAGCCAACTCTGAAAAACACAACAACACACAATACATGAAGAGAAGTAAAGAGAAGGCGAGAGAAGATAAGAGAATAAAAGTAAGCTGGGAGAACTCACACATTGGTTTTCTGGGGAACAGGCTTCTCTCTCTGGAAAAGGACATTACTGAATGATGTCGCTGGCTCACTGGCTCGTGTGGAGAGAGAGGTGGTGGGAGATGTGACAGTGCCATAGTTCCCAGGCCTCACTGGCTTTGCTAAAATAAGAGAATGAATTTTAGCATACAACTGAAAAGCTGATACCCTGATGATTACGTCAACACAGAAGTTTAAACCTTTCCTTAAAGAAATAAATGTCTAGATTTGCCTCGCATAAATAAACAAATAAAATAATGGAAAGCACAACAATGAATAAAAGTTATATTTCTAGTCTTTTAATAGTTATAAAGCCCAACCTCAATCGTACTAACTCTATTAATCGATCATATTAATTAATATGGTTTATATTGTACATTAATAAATGTAGATGCTTAAACCCATTCCCCTTGAACCCTTTCGCTGTGGTGCGGTCAGGCAGCAATACCAATCTGAGCTGCGTGTGGGCGGCGCATTGCATTGCGCAAGCGCATGGCATCCCGAATGCGCTCCACCTCCTGCTGGTATCGGCGCCGATCATTCATGGCACCCTGTTTGGCGTCCTTTAGTGCCGTCTCAAGTGCCCGAACGCGCTCAGCCGTAGACCGAAGACGCTTCTCCAATTTCGGAAGCTCACAGCGCAGATCTGCATTATCACGTACCAGCTAGGGAGGATAGGGAAATGTAAAGAAGAACGTCAGAAGAGATCGTTGCCAGTGGAAGATCGAGGCATCCAACATGGATACTTATTACAGTACAATACATTACACACAAACAAACAAAATTACTATTTTGAACAAAATTATCATTAACATAAGCTATTTAATGCATAAATTGAGCAATGTACTGTATTCAAGACGCAAAACATGTGCTCTGCGGTAAATGCTTACCTGTTTGTGAACCTTTGTAAGCTGGTCCAGGTTGTTTTCAAGAAAGGAAATCTTCTGCTTCTGGGTGTTAGACCCCCCACTATCATCAGGTCCAATTTCTGAACTCTGGCCAGAAATTAGATAAAGACAGAAGCAAAATATGTTATCTAGTCATATTGGTACAGAATATAATATAGAGGATAAAGTATCAGTCAGTGAGGATAGTCATCAGGATTGCAGCCTGATCTGGTGCTCACTTTTTTAACTCGAGTCGTGAGGTCTTGAACGAACAGCTTGCGCAGGTTGTGGAGGGTCTGGAGTTCACGGGCCTACAAACGCGACAAAGTGTGGTGTAAAAGATTTCATTACTTACTTCACAGCATTTGGCAGACGCCCTTATCCAGTGCGACTTACATTTTGCTCTCATTATACGTTAACTGAGCAGTGGAGGGTTAAGGGCCTTGCTCAACAGGGGCAACGTAGTGGCTGTGGAGTTTGAATAGTAGTTTAATACCTTTGCCACTGAGCTACCCCTGACACGGACTCTAGATTTAGACAGCACTAACCCCAAAACTATAATGCAGAGCAGATCAGTGCCTGCATACAAGTGATTGTCACTGTGACTAGGAGACAGTAGCAGTAGCTTGACTGTTTCTCATCCTGAACTGTTTTGTGAATGAAGAGTCCCAGTATATGAAGGACTCTTTCAGTATATGACTGGATCTACAGTAGGATATAGACTGAACATTTGTGTATGAAGAATTTGTGTATTCATCACAAAATAAGCAGAGAGACTTACAACAGTCTCCTCCAGGCCCTTGAGATCTTCTTTAGACTGCTCGTGCCTCTCCTGCTGAAATCTGAAAAAGAAACGAACCTTACTTTTACAAATATTCCTATTTATGGGGGGGATTTTATTATCTATGTGTCCAGACATTTGACAATATGAAATCTAAAACACAACACATGTTCTGAATTACTCACTGCTATCTCTCATATAATCTTACTGCAACATCAGATTTCCAAACATAAAATGAGCCAAGATTTGCACAATCACTGCTATGAAGAATTCACCACTAAGTATCGCAGTGTTTTGAAATAAATTATTCATTTAAATTACCTAACCACAGTCCATCTACGTAGATATGACACATCTAGACGTACACCGATCAGCCATAACATTACAACCACTGCCAAGTAAACTTAACAACAGTGATCACCAACCATACACCCACAAATTGGTGACAGGCTCATGGGTACCCAATGTTCATGCATGCCCACGGTGACCAAAGTCCAGCCTGTCTAGTCTGATCCACCAGAAAAGCCTCTATGCAGCAAAAATTGCCAAAAGAACCAATGCTGGTCATTACAGAAAGGCACCAGAACACCCAGTGCACCACCGCAGCCCACTGTGCACGAGGCCCAGCGGACAAAGAGTCCAAGGCCACCGTCACGTCCTTCAAAACTCCTAGACAAATAAATCCGTTCCAGGGAGGCCCCACCCACAAATAATAGCTCCGCTCTCAACATCCTGGTTGAGAAGCCCTGCAGAGCCACGCCCTAAATGGCCAGTGCTGCCATGAACAAAGAACCCAAAAGCTAGGCAGTTTTAATGTTTTGGCTGATCAGTGAACATGTTAAGTGCATCTTAATAGAATGCATTTACATTTTTTTGATACTAAAATAAAGAGATCTTCCTTTTTAAGCCACCGTTTCTGACTTACGAGAGTTGTTCCAATCGTGCATTCTTGGTGTCTTCTTGAATCTTCAGGTTGCTGAAGTCAGATCTCACATGGGCCAACTCTAACTCCAGAGCCTGGTTCTTACTACAGGGAGAAGTTATGTTAGTTATCTAATGTTAATACACATGAGGTAACATTTGGTACAGAGGTACATTCTTGCTGGCAATACATTTTTCACAGCTAATAAGTGTCGACATTAACAGCTTGCATTGTGCTTTATTCAGTGTCCTCATATCCGTCCTTTTTATAAGTACAGTACGCAAATATGGCTGCTATTGAAAACGCATGAAACACTTCAGGTAAAGTGCTATTATTTCATGTTCCACGAGTATTAAGACATATCCATGCCAAATTGAAATGTTGATGACAAATGTCATGTTTATATAGCACTAGCTTTAATTTTTTTTATTTAATTCAAATAATTGAATGTTAATTGAGTAATTGAGTTTGAGCGTCTTAGAATCTACTATCATCAGTTTTTAACTGACATAAAAAGCCAGACTGCATTATGAAATATAACTTGAAACCAAACAAATGTATTTATGAGACACTGTTTAAGAGATATAATTTCATACATGTCTTGTGCTGTATTTATGGACCCCTTAGTTCTTAAAGAGGAACAGGTAACCAATAACAGAGCAGTAGTTGATATAAAGCACTAATTTTGCCACTTAACTGGATACTTCCCATGTAGACACGTACAGTATATATATTACGTATATAACATGTCTTATTAGAGACCTTAAAGTGCTACCAAATATAAATGTGTCATTACTACACTTCTGTAGACTTTGAAATGACAAGATCTAGTGCATTATTATGGAATTATTATTTGTTAATGGCTGGTCACTGACTCAGTGAGCTCATCAATAAGGCGTTGTTTCTCGTTGATCTCATCCCGCAATTGGCTGAGTTGAGTGTGGCGGGTTTCCCGATTGCCCGCAACCCTGTGAATGGCCTTCTGAAATGACACAAATAAAGGGAGATAAAGATATATGATATATAGATATATAGAGATATATATGTATGATTTTAATCAAAATTGGCAACTGATTTTTTTTTCTGACTATAACTTTACTATTGAAATCCTCAAAGCTGGTGGTATTTAAATGTAATCGCTTGGGAGTACAGGACAAATAAATAGCTAATCACTTACCTTTGCATCAGATTCCCCAGCTTCTGCCTTGTCTGCACCATCCTGCTGTTCTGCAATGCCATTTAAAAAATTTTAATCTGGTGAGTATGCATACCTTTTGTTGAATTGAAGACATTTTTGTTTACAAGACTTCTGTTTATGATAGCTGTGTACCATCCAATTACCTCTGACCAACAACTCAAACCACAAAACCTATTAATCCATTTATGGTATAAACCGCATATTTTAAAAGATTATATTGTATATTACACTATAATCTAAATCATTATGTTTCCAAACATCAAACTGGTCATTGTTATATATAAGTATATTCTAAGTGTAATAAAAAATGATTGTGGTTTTTGGATTTTTTTGTTGCAAATCCACAACATGCTTGCTGTTTATGTGTGTGTCTTACCTGGATTCTGTAACAGGGACAGTTCTTCACTCAGAGCATCATAGCTATCCTCTAGCTGTCTCTTCTTCTGCTCCACATTCTGCATATACTCAGTGAGAGAGCGGATCTTTGCCTCATGCTACACACGTAGACAGACATATGAGGAGATTATTAACTCTCTATATTACCTTAACATAATGACCAATCTAAAAATTTTATCGTCTTTATCTGGATCTCGACCTGTGAGATCAGCAGCTGGCAGGAGGAGAGTTCCCGGCCGGTCTCCTCCATTTTGCGGTGGCACTCCAGCTGCATGGTCTCCAACTGTCTGCAGCGCTTTACCATCGATTTCACCTCCGATTTAATTTTGCTGATGTAAAGTCTGGCAACGGTGAACTCCTCCTCTATGGCTCCACTGATTTCCACTGGCTGATGAGACGTTGGAGTAAAAGAATTAGCTTAAAAGCAAGCAGACTATGACTGATCATCTTCAAGCAGCAAGTTTCTACGAACGGATGCTGTGTGAATGCACACTTACCAGTTTGATTTCTCCATTGCCAACAATGGAGCTGAACTCACTCAGGTCCCTCATTAAGCCATTCAAGACATCAGCAATGCGCTTCCTCTGCTGTGAGCTCACCTCCTGCATCTGCGCCAGTTCAGCTTCTAGTTCCATTAGACTGGCCTGTAAGAGAAGTGTATATATTTTATACTGTCATGTATAAGCATTGTCAACCCTATTGAACCGTACAGGACATTGAGTAGTGCTTTGACATACAGATTGCTTCTCTCCAACCATGAATTCACTTTTTGTGCCATAATGTACAGTACTGGATACAATTCATTCTCAAGAATCTGCTCTCTCTAATCAGTGTGACTGGATTATAACACATCTCCGATTGTGTGTATGTGTGCATGTCGTACCATTTTTTGGCTAAGCTGCTCAGCCAGCTGCTTGTTGTGCAGGCTCTTCTCCTCCACCTCCTGGCTCTTCTGGTCATAGTTAACCGCAAGCTCCTCAAGCGCCTGCAGCACTTCCCTCACTTCGGCCTTTGCGCTCTCGCTCTCCGACTGCAGCCGGCCAAGCTCATTCTGCACCTTATCACTGTCCCCACGTGTCGATGCCAGCAGCTATGATAATAATAATAATAATAATAAAAATAGGCATATCAATTAAAATATTTTAACAGCATTAACAGAGATAGAGACATGTCAGACAATAACGAAACACAAATGCAAATGTGAACTGCTTCAGTAAATAACTGTGATATAATAAATGAAAATAATCACCTCATCTTGAGCCAGCATTTGCTGTTTAAGCTTCTCAACCAACTGACACTGCAGATTGATCTCGTCATCCTACACAAACAAACAGAGAGAGAGAGAGAAACCGATATAAAGTCTGTTAAATAACCCTTCATATTTTTACAGACTATCAGGTGCCATTGCCTTGGATGATTCCATTAATAGTTACTGGTAAATATATACTGGCGAATCTGATATTGATGTTTTGGTGAGGGTGTTTGTACCTTGTCATCCAGCTGGCGGTAAAGCTTCCGGATCTCCTCCTCATACTTCTGCCGCTCCTCCTCCGAGATACGCACCACGATGGAAGAAGTGTCCAAGTTCCTCTCTCTCTCTTTCTCCTTTTGTCTCTCCACCTCTTTCTCATTATCCAGAGATTCATCAGTGGTCTCCAATTTTGTCACGTCAGCAGAAGCCTGTTCTACCTCTGGCACCTCCTCTCCTAATAGTCAATATACGATTAGGAAGATGTGACACAGTGTCATGCAAAGTGTTCGCGTCATGTGGTTGTGTGAGGTCATCTCCCAGCTGCCAGTGAACTCAGTGATAGCTAGACCATTCTGTATAACACAGACTATATGTGAGAATAAATTTACAGCAAGCCTCCAAATACAAAGTTATATATGTATAGCAGGACCATATGTATTTGGACACCGTCAGAATCGTTGCACCACAATGGTTCCACAAATGAAGCAATCAGGATGCGAAGATCTGAACAACTGGCAGGATTGACACATCAAAGCAGAACAAGTAATTCGTTTAACCACCAATAAAACAGATCAAAGAGAATGCTGAAATGTAAATAATATTCCTCTAGTTTCACAGTTAATCAGCCAGCTGACTGAGAAGCTGTTTTTTTTTTTTTTTGGCCAGTTGAGTCCTATTTCTCTGTTATATTATGACAAAATTAAGGCGTTAAAATTCCTGGCAATGATTCCAAATGTTGAATTTGCATTTGGTAGCTGCTCATGGGAACACTCAATATACAGTCCAAAGAGGTGTCAAGTGAAGGAGGCCATCATTGGCACATTCTTGAAAAGAAAAAATGTACTGGCGAGCACAGTAACACCAAAAGACCTTAAAGGCCACAAAAGACAATAAAAGTGAATGATGGTAGAATTGTTTCCGTGGTAAAGAAAAGCTCTTCACAACATCTAGCTAAATAGGCATATCATTTTTAAAGGCTACAATCAAGAGACGTCTTTATAAGTCTTTAAAAAAAAAAGATTATACTTTGCTTTAATCCTAATTTTGGTTCAAATATTAACTTCTATGACAATGTTAGTGAGAGATAAAAAGGAAAGAATGTGGGCTAATGTTCCAAAGCTGACCATGGAGGAGGCTGTGTTATGAAACCGGGTCAATGCTGTTAACGGATGATGTGACTGCATGAATGAATTTTGAGGTGTATAGACCTATGCTTCTTACAGACACAGGTGAATAATGACCCAAAATATACCAGAAAGTTGACTCAAAGCAACCCGTCCAAGAACCTCTGTAGTCCAACTAGGAAACATAAAGGCTAATGATGACCATTTTATATATTCCCATTTTGTACAACCTCCGGTCAACAATGACACGCACATTCACACACTACGAGCAATTTGAAGACGCTAATCAGCCTAATCTGCATGTGTGACTGTGGGAGAAAACCGGAGAACCCAGTGGAAACCCACCAAGCATAGGGAGAACATGCTAACTCAATGCACACAGACCCAACACAGGACTCGGGCCC
>JAAGKR010004271.1:55000-63409 GCA_011419295.1 Clarias macrocephalus | reverse complement strand
CTGTCGTTAGCATCTTGCGACAACAAGACGGACCTAAAGTGGGACCCAAAGTCAAAAACCGGGGTCTGAACCACATAGAAAGGGTACGAAGCCCCAGCGCGTAACCCTTATTAGCCTCTGGGGATTGGCCCTTGAGTGAAACCCCCTGGCTTTTAGCCACAACTGACAACGCCCTCATGTGCAGAAGGCCCAAAGGTATCACCGTGGACGCAGCTGCCATGAGACCTAAAGATCTTTAAAAGTGATGGAGTCACTTTCTGGCCTAGCTTGATTTCCTTCAGGGTGTTGGAGGATGGGTTCGACACAAGTGGGAAACAGCTGTGATCGAATCCCATGTGACACCCAAATATGTTGTCCTCTGCTGCACACACACACCCAAACACAAAGCGGTCCTGAAGACAAAAAGATCTGAGGATGTTTCCGGTTCACTCCTATTTATAACCTGCAGGTGCACCTTATTCGGTGACGTCATGCCTGGCACAGGTTATAAGCCGAAGGTATTTGGCGGGTTTGACATGCACAGGCTTCACAACCGGGCAACAAAGAGATGTTCCCATAGCGTTTTCACGCAGCATTGAGTGTAGCTTTTGAAAGGGAACAATTGAAATCCGTAAAATGAGTGCAATTCCGTACAACCTAAAAACATTGCTACCATATTTTTCACGGTAAACTTACGGCAACCACAGCTGCCGTATTTTCACCGTAAAATTTACACTTTATTTTTTATTTTTAGATTCCATGGCATCCATTTCGGGAAAAAAAAAAAAACCACGCCTACACAAGGTAGGAAAAGTTGACGCAAGATCACTGATGATGGTGTGTGTACATGCACAAATTATGAAAGAAAAAAAACACACACACACATCCTAGTTGTTTGTTCTTTGTTCTTTAGGTTTGCATATTTTCCCTTCAGATTTTTATGGTGTTGATGAGATTTTCATTTTTAATGATGGGGTAAAAAGGGCGGTGGTGTGATCAAAGCCCAACAATTTTATTTCGTCAACAACAAACACACATTGTGTATGTGACAAATAAAATTTGAATTTGAATTTGAATTAGTCTTTTTACTTCCAAATAAGCAGTACAATACAAACTGAAAACTGTCCTGACACTGGGTTGTGAATGTTAACAGCATGAGTGTCCTTGAATATTTTGTGAAATGTGCATTGAGAAATTCACATGTAGATTCCCAGTAACATCTTGTTCATACATCATCCAGCTTAAAACTACCTGTAAATGTAAAGTCTTCTAGTGTTCATGGTGTCACTAGGACTTTTCCCAAAACCTTCTATTGATGTTATTCCACTGCCAGTATGTTTTTAGCGAATTGGGACAATGTGCAATTTTCAGCTTATTCGGTGATTTCAAATCGAAACTGATGATTTATAGGACCATTATTTATGATGACACTGCATAGATGAAGTTTACTTTATTTGCAGGAAAAAAACATGAAACACACAAAAGACGCAGAAGACGGTGCTGAAGTGAAGAGACAGCCATGAAAGTGATGAATAATTGTACTGAAATTAAGAATTGAATAAAGTTCTATAAATTCTAAAAAAAGAAGGATTGTTGCTCTTTTCTATGTTATATTCTATTTAAACATACACTATTTCTTCTAACTCCATGGCCTTTCACTGTTTATTTTTTAAATATTTAATTTTTCAAGTTAAGTTATTTATTTAATTCTTTCTTTCATATAAAATATGCAATAATAATAACAATTTGATCAGTAGATATTGAGATCTATATCTGCTACTTCTGCTCTGTAAATCCTTCATAACGGCTCTAATCTGAGGTGTTGGTTGTTAATTGGTGATTTCTGCGGCTGGTGACACTAAATGAACGTCTCCTCTGCAGCAGACGTACGTCTTGGTCTCGCTTTCCTGGGAAGGTCTTCATGAGAGACAATACGTGACAATACTGTTCTTGAAGGAACTGTTCCAGAACAGCTGGATTTATTTTAGAAAATAAATCACTGAACAACAACAACAACAACAACAACAACAACAACAACAACAAAAACAACAAAAGAAAAAAACATTGAATTAGAAGGCGTGTCCAAACTGTACCTTGTTTGAACTTTGGGAGTGTATCTGCCCTCAGGGGAAACTGAACCACGGGACACTGCAAGGGCAGTGACTTCAAGCACGAGTAACATGGGAGGGTTGCATCAAGAGGGCCATCTGGTATAAAAACCTTAGCCAATTTAAGTATGGGGACCAGATTATTCACTGTGGTGACCCTGACAGGCTGAAATAAGATTTGGAATGTTTATGGTTATTTATGGTTTTATATTCTCATAGCATTACCAAATAATAATAATAATAATAATAATAATAATAATAATAATAATAATAACAACAACAACTAATAATAATAACAATAATAATAATAATAATAATAATAATAATAATAATAATTATTATTATTATTATCATACAATAATAATTATTTATTTATTAAATAATATCATATGCAATAGTTATAATACTTGACTGTGCAACGTTTACACACAGACACATACAATGTGTTATTGATGGTAAACCCTTTGCTAGCCTAGTGTGATTGCAAGCAGGGGAAAGAACAAAGCTGCATACAGTACGGTGCCAAAGTCTTAGTACTGTGTTGTTGTTTTTTTTCTTTTTTTTGTACAAACTTTGCTATACATCTTTATTTTTATGACTGCATTATTAAGGCAGTGCCAAAAACAATAAATAAATAAATAAATAAATAAATAAATAAATAAATAAGATAAAAATTCAGATTTTCAAATAGTATTCCAGGAAAAAACATTTAGCTTTTCAGGAAAGAAAAAAAAAATTAGGCCGGAAAGAAAGCAACATATTATGTAAAAGACATTTAAAAAAAAAAGAAAGTTTCTGAGTTTGGCATGAAAAAAAAGAGCAGCTAATTTCCTTATAAAACTCCACACAATGTACCTAAGATTATAATTCAAACAAAGAGACAAAGAGTTGTTTTATTATTGGCTTTGTTTCATTCATTATTGTTTATGATTTTCATAGTATTTTTTGAATTTTTTGAAAAATTGTTCTTGTGATGACATCCTTGCTCTACAGCACTCATTTGGATGTACACAAAACAACCAACAGACTAACAAGCGAAGCGTGAGCCAAATGGCTGCCACAAGGCTTTGAAATGCTGCTTTTAATGGCCTCTTTTGGTCGAGTTCCTGTGTTCCCATTGGCCGACGCAGCTGATTGAGAAAGCAAACAAACAGTATTAAAGAATCAAAACAAAAAACACTAACATGTAACAAGGTTTTACATTTTACAGAGCGTGGCAATGTGTACAGTAAACCCTCGGCAGGGGGGATTTGAGAGGATCTGGCAGTCCTGAGCTGAACTTCTCCTTTAATACAGGTGAAAGCGAAAGTAAATGATCTCACCCTTTCAAGCCAGCAACTTTTTTTTTTTTTTGTGTGTGTGTGTTTGTTTGTGAAAAGGAAAGTACCGAAAACTCGAGTTCCTATGAAAATAACGGTGTACAATGTGATTAATTATGTTTACAATGTGTTGTTGTAAACATGCCACGGTAAGAATGATTCCATTTACAATGTGTCATTACTGTCAATACTGAATGTGTACAACACTGTTGTTTAAGTTAAGTGTAAAATCAGAATGATTTGCATGAAATACTGTAAGGTTTAAAGAAGTTTTTTTTTTTTTTTTTAAATTAATCATTCTTTAAGTTTTAGGAACATCTAATACTGAAAGCTATAAATAACTTGTCATGTACTGTACTGTATCTGGTTGCAGCTGGGAAGTGGACAACAAAATCTTGTCCTGGAACATCTACTAAAGACAACATTTAACTGTAATGAGCTGAATGCAAAAGTTTAACACTTGCGTCCACTTGAGACCGAATACATGAATCTTATATTTATTTAATACAGATCACTCTGGGCTTTAATTCAGCACTAAGGACTTTGCTGCGGCAGAGAAAAGCGGTCCTTCTACCTTTTGGAGGATCTTATCAGTCATACTTCACTGGTGAAGAACACTAGAAGTAACAAGGCATCTAATAAGATAGCAGCCTAGGCATAAAGACACTCTGAATCGGGTTTTATTGGACCGGGTGAGTGGCGGGAGGAGTTCGATTATTATACCAGATGGATGGTTGAAATGTTTTGCGCGTCTTGTTTCCATGCCACTAACAATCTAGAGGTAGTTGCATGAAAACATTCAGACTTTCCTCTGATAAGAAGTGTGTAACTGTTATTTGGAAACATTTCAACGGTTCCGCCCACTTACCACCCTAATGCTAAGAGCGAAGGGAAACTCATGTTCAGGATCGTCTACCCTTTTATTTATATTTTTTTCAAATGACTACAGGAGTTATTTGCTAGTAAGTGACACATCTGAGTTTTTTCTCTCCATAAATTGTGCACTGGATGTGATTGTGGTAAACCTTTTGAGCTGCCTAATCATCTTTGTTGAAATAATTAACATTTTAAACTTGTGTGGTAATCGAAGTGATTAAAGGTACCCGTGGAAGTTTTAATACTTTGAAAACGCTGTTCTAATAAAACAAGGAATGGAAAAAAAACACACACAAACTCTCTGCACACACACACACACACACACACACACACACACACACACACACACCCATGAGACGCGCATAAACAGATGGTACATGATACATGATTCTCAGTGTAAACAGACTTGCAGCTTCATTCTCCCTGATTGGTATTTTTAAACAGCCTGGTGTTGGACAGTTTAGAAGACTGTGAGCGATTTATTTATCACCACCTCAGAAATGGAAGGTCTGAATTTTCGATTCTGTATTTGGCTTTGTTCGAGCGGAGGAAGTCATGTGGGATTCCGATGAGTTAATGTTCGTATTAGCAAAGGCGAGGAAAGCACATTTGGCAAAATATGAATCGCTTCTATTGCAGGGTCCGATATATTAGCTACATATTTTGTGCTTAAATTTTTAGAAGTATACATGCATGTGTGACTGTTTCATATACTGTATGTGTAAGTTTGTGTGTATGAGTGAAGTTTGATATTAATATGGTGCCTCATATGTGTTTGAATATATATATATAATAAAACTGATCCTAACAAAGTATGCAGTCAAGATAAAAACAAAACAAAAAAAACAAAAAAAACTTGCAGCTGAAAATGAATTTTGAAAATGCAAAATTCACTTTGTCTTTGTTTTCGGACAGTGACATGAAGCTCCAGGATGTCTCTATACACACAATATGAGAAAAACTAATTATCTTTCTTTCTTCATTAAATTGATGCCATTGATGACAGTTTTGCTTTTAATGATGGGAAAAAATGGATGACTCTGCTCAGGAGTTGCCTTATAAATTTTTTTGCCTTATTTGTAACAGGCTCAAAAGAAACGAACAAATCTGAAAATGTGATAAAATTGTGAAATTGTGATTGATTATGAAAATGTTGCTGTATAGATGGGATGGTCAGATTCACTGCATTCACAATCAATGCAATACTGTATTTATTAAACCGTAAGATTACAGTATTCTGCATTAGGAGCTGGTAAAGTAATATTCACAGAAGCCATTCAACAGTGGGATTCTACACTTGAGCAAAAGTATAGAATTTTAATAAAACATTTTAAAAACATTCAAATTAAAAGTAGTTTGTTTACATTACTTTTGTAAAAAGTACCTAAAAATTTCATTAAGTATCAAAAGTACTGAACTTGTATTACCTCACAGTAGACCTGAAGTCATAATAAAACTCTCTCTATCGCTCTGCTTCCAGACTGTGAACTTGCTTTTTCATCTCTGTCCGAAAAACCCGTCACTTCTGATTTCGAACACCTGCTACATGACTGAGTGATTGACGGAGGGAGGACAAGCAATTACTGTATGTATAATGTTCAGCAGGTATAACGGTCACTTCCAATGCTGCACACCACTGTGGTTCTGTAACGCACAAATGTATTGAAGTAGAAAGTACAGATATTTGTTGCAGGATGTAGTGAAGTAAAAGTAAAAAAAAAAGTTTCCACTAATAAAGTTACTCCTATAAAGTACACGAAAACTGTACTTAAGTGCAGTAATGAAGTAAATGCACTTAGTTAACTTCCACCTCTGCTTTCTTTCTCAAGTTAATCTTATTTTAAGAGACATCTTAGGAAAATCTAATACAGAGAGACACAGAATCTAAAGAATTTGTCTTTGTTCTTCTAGAACGTCTAGACACAGCAGCCTTTACTAAGCTTTTAATGTTGTTTCAAATCTTCTGACTCAGCGTGTGAGTGCATGAAAATGGCCAACGCCCTGTTTCCAGTAGAAAACTTCTCCATGGAACGGTTCAACTGTCCAGTGTGTCTGGATGTCCTGAAGGAACCGGTGACTACTTGCTGCGGCCACAGTTTCTGTAAAGTGTGTATTAACGGCTTCTGGGATCGGGAGAACGAGAAGGGCTACTACAGCTGTCCTCAGTGCAGGCGGACGTTCGCCCCGAGGCCTGATCTCTATAAAAACAGCATGCTGGCTGAAATGGTGGAGAAACTGCAAGCTCTGTATCCTGCTCAGTGTTACGCTGGATCTGGAGATGTGGCGGGTGCTCACTCCACCGGGAGAAAAGAAAAAGCCTGTCCGAATTCCTCATGTGAAACTCATCTACAACCTCATCTTGAAGTTCATGTTGTGAAAAAGCACAACTTGATCGAGTTAAAACTGCAAGAGAAGATCTGCCCTCAATGTGACAAACCAAACGAGATGGACTGTACTGACCAAAGGTATATTTGCTCCTTGTGTAAGTTGGATAAACACAAAGGTCACGACGCTGTAGCAGAGAGACCTGAGAAGGAGGTAAGAACATTACAGAACGAGTTCATCTGAATTCAGTTTCTTACTTAGAATCGGCTGCTTTAGTTCGTTATTAGATTTCAACAGCGACTGCAATGGTTCAGTTCAGCCGAATGATGTGTAATACGGTGCTGCATAACATTTCATGGTGGTGTTAAATAACGAAATGTAATACCCACAAGTGTTCAATAAATTTGTCCTCCTGACCTACTGTAGCATTAGACATAATCATGTTACAGCATTCAGTGAACTTTGGAGCAACACCAAGTCAGGCAGGACTTTGGAACTTTAACCATTTAGCTGCCGCTAATATTCACCCGCATATCATTTGTAACCAACTGAATATAAATCAATTCGTAGGTATATGCATGTAGGTAATGTACAGAACAGACCAAAAGTTTGACACACCTTCTCATTCAAAGAGGTTGAATTTGTATTATGGCAAGAAAAAAGCAGCTAAGTGAAGAAAAACGAGCGGCCATCATTACTTTAAGAAATGAAGGTCAGTCAGTCTGAAAAACTGGGAAAACTTTGAAAGTGTCCCCAAGTGCAGTCACAAAACCCATCAAGCGCTACAAAGAAACTGGCTCACATGCGGACCGGCCCAGGAAAGGAAGACCGAGAGTCGCCTCTGCTGCGGAGGATAAGTTCATCCGAGTCACCAGCCTCAGAAATCGCAGGTTAACAGCAGCTCAGATCAGAGAGCAGGTCAATGCCACACAGAGTTCTAGCAGCAGACACGTCTCTAGAACAACTGTTAAGAGGAGACTGTGTGAATCAGGCCTTCATGGTAGAAGATCTGCTAGGAAACCACTGCTAAGGACGCGTTTGGGCTAAAGAACACAAGAAAGAAAACTTGCTGAATGAGAAGGGGTGTACAAACTTTTGGTCTGTACTGTATATGCACTCAATGGCCAGTTCATTAGGTATACCTGTTAAGGCAAATATACTGTATATGGCAGCAACTCAGTGCATTAAGGTAAGTAGATATGGTCAAGATGATCTGCTGAAGTTCAAGCATCAGAATGTGAATTTGCTTGTTGGTGGCAGACAGGCTGGTCAGATTATTTCCAAAACTGCTGAACTACTGCGATTTTCAAACACGTCCAAGGGTTTACAGAGAATGATCTGAAAAAAAAAAAAAGTTCTTTGGACAAAAGTGGCTTGTTGATGCCAGAGGTCAGAGGATCATGGCCAGATGGTTCGAGCTGATAGAAAGGCAACAGTAACTCAAATAACATTGAGGCATGTCGAGAAGTATCTCTGAACGTGCAACACATCGGAACTTGAAGCAGATGTGCTACAGCAGCAGAAGACCAAACCTGTTGCCACTTCTGTCAGCTAAGAACAGGAAACCGAGGCTACAATTCACATGGGCTCACCAAAATCAGACAACACAAGATTGGAAACATGTTGCCTGGTTGGATGAGTCTCGATTTGTGCTGTGACATTTGGATGGTAGGGGGAGAATTGGGTTTAAACAACATGAAAGCATGTATCAATGGTTCAGGCTGTAGATGGTGGTATAATGGGGTGGGGGAAATTTTCTTGCTACACTTTTGGGCCCCAATTAAGCATAGGGAAAATTTTAC
>JAAGKR010004271.1:0-52500 GCA_011419295.1 Clarias macrocephalus | reverse complement strand
TGCTATGATTTAGGCATATTTATCAAAAATGGGAGGGAGGTGGGCTTGATAGACTGAGAGACTAGACTCTTAAAGCATACTGACATCACTGACATGAGCTGTCATTTAAACTGACAATGGTTGTCTTTTTGAGGTACAGGGACAATGTAGGGACAATGACTTTAAGCAGGGAGGGATGATGGCTTGTTGTAGGGAAAGGCTGAAGATTTCAGTGAAGACTTTAACTAATTTGCATGTGCAGATCAGCTTATTTGGGTCTTTACAAAAATCTTTAGCTTTTCCCTGCAACAAGCCACCGTTCCTCCCTGCCTAAGGTGCGTGGGTGCTGCTTGCTGCTTGTACAGGCAGCATATTTGTGGGGGATTTATTAACCTCGAAGAAACAATTCAGTTCCTCATGGGGCTGTTGCTTTTGTAGTTAGGGATTTACTGTATACAGTAACTTTCAAAGTAGGAAATCATTCTTAAGTAGCCAAAAATTCTCAGAGTGACACAATTGTGGTCCTAATTTTAGGAATAGGAGTAAGAGCAAATTATCAACATTCTTAAAATAGGAAATCACTCTTATCTCCACCAAAATGTAGGAGAGGAGTCCTAACTGGTTAGGAGTCACAAGGAAATGGATACAGGAAGAGACCCACAATGTTCACAAGAAAACTGATAGAAAAGCTTTGATGTAGATCTTTGTAAAATGGCCAAGGTGGAAATGGCTGGAACAGGTAAGCAGACTGCTATCTGGTGCACTTCCAAAAATAGTGCTTCAATGGATTTAAGATGGAATGAAAACTTTTGGAAAGTCTAGAGAAACATTAAAGAGAACAACAAAGAAGGAGATAAGAGAGTACAATTTGGGGAAACCTGACCAGGAATGTTGCAGGGCAGTAGACCTGGGACAATAAAGCTTTCCCTGCCTTAAGTGCTTTAAAGCATGTACATGATTAAATATATAGCAATTTATAATAATATATAGACTATGAAAGTAATTAAAATGAATGTTGCTATTATGTAATATAATTTCCATTATATTACTGTGTGGATAGTCCTAGTGTATTTACAGCTGGAATATTGATTTCAGTGTGACATCAAGCTGTCGGTCAGTGGTACTGGACTTTATTCTGCTCCTCACTTGTAAGAAATAGTACCATCTGTAGAACATGTACAAAGTGTTACCTGCAGAAACTGGATGTGATCTTGTGTATAAACTTTCAGTTTGTTGGGAAGAGTCAAATAATACTTGACACTACTATCTTTGGTATAGATAGTATTCCTTTACGTCTTTACTGTTATTGTGTGATGATGAACTGTTTTGTAGTCACCCATCATCCATTCACCCTCAGTTCAAATATAGTACCACATTTTTTTTAGACACACCCTTCCGTTGGTGTTAAGTCCCTTGTTTTGCATGTTTTCTTTATCTTCATTAAAACCACCACTGCTACAGGTAAAGAGAAAAACATCCAGTTACCATGTAGTCACTGTACACACAAGTCACTGTAAGTATCAAACTATTATACTATTATACTATCATACTATTATAGAAAATATTTATATTTTAGTACACTATTTTTAAATAATTCATGCATCTTCTGTATGGGTCACGCTCATAATATCGTAGTTTCTGAAGGAGTTTGGCTGTTAGTCTATATAATGTCTATCTAATAATTAACTACTGTATTTGATCTCTGCCTGTAGACACTAAACATATATTGGTATATGGGTTGTTTGTTTTGTTGAGCCTATTTTATAGTGTTTAAAATTATTTTTAACATACAATGTTAATGAATGCTCATTCAAGTTATTTTACAAATAAAATAAATACAAAATAGATGATAAACCTTAATTGCACAGAACACTATGACATGCATGTGAAGGTTAATATTATATTCAATGGGGGAAAAAATCAGAATAAAAATAAAATTTTTTTTATAAAATCCTAAATCTTAAATATTAATAGTTTATTATTACTTACTATCACAAGCATAAGCTACATGTCCAATGTAATAAATTCTTAGCTTGGGAATTATGCAGTAGAAAATAAAAATAAAATATTTATGATAAATTAAATTAAATTAAATTAAATTAAATTAAATTAAATTAAATTAAATTAAATTAAATTAAATTAAATTAAATTAAATTAAATTAATCAATCAATAAAATAAACAACAATGTCCATGGCCATGAGTTGAGGCCATATACTGTACTGTAAAACTGTTTCTGTTTCAACCATCCTGTTTCACTGAATACAACAGTCCACAAATTGATGGAGCATCTCTTTTTCTCTGTCCGTTTCCACTGTCTAGAAACACAAACAGAAACAGAAAGTTACACCTAAAGATTTCAGATAAAAGGTCTACTACTGAGCGTAGTTGATCTCTGATCGTAGTTTCTCTTTTTGTCCTAAGTGGATAAAAATGTTAGAAACTCATGCCTGGAGAAGGCAAGTGCAGTTAAGATATTTATTAAAACACAATTCAAAGAACACTCTAACAAAACTGACAAGGGTAATCCGAAATAAGAAAATCCAAGAGAAAGGAGTTAAATGATGTACAATGAGCATAAACTATAGATCAGGCTAAACTTAATATAAACAAACAGATAGATAGATAGAGAGAGAGAGAGAGAGAGAGAGAGAGAGAGAGAGAGATGCTTGAAATTAGACAACATAATTTTATATTAAGAATTTTTTAGTTAATGAACATAATTTGGAGAAACTCTCTCTGTCTGTCTCTGTTCATTTCCTCTGTATAGAAACACAAACAGAAAGAGAAAGTTACACCTAAGGATTTCAGATAAAAGGAAACTGATTACAGTTTCTCTTTCTGGCCTAAGTATAGAAACTTAGGCTTGAAGAAGACAAGTGTAGTTTACATTCAGTTTTCAGCTCAGTTTTAGGTTAGGAGGCTGGAAGTTCAATGTAACAGGAAAGGTGTTTAAGTTAATATGAAATCCACTTTCATTATTAGAGGCTCAGGTACAAAAGTCTTTGTAGGAGTTTCAGGTCTGAACTATTGTGTAACTGCAGTCATCTGTTGAGAAATGCTGTATTTATCAACCATGTCCAAGACTATCTTCATGGTCAAGTGGGATCATCCCCAGTCACCACATGCATCCAATGCAGACCACATGGGCTTCCATGCAACAAGATCTCCAACCAGAATCGGGTCACCAGGATAAGTCAGACAGGACTAGAGGGCAAATGAGATCTAGCTTGACAAAGAGACAGCAACCAGTCACTCCACTGTCAACAAACCTGAGTGATTAATAAGAGTGGGGACAGCATCCAGACATTAAAATTTATTTGAAGGAAAGATAACAGTTAGGTATAGTCACACTCACATAATATATAAGGTGAATGTACAGTATATTTAGTGCAAAGTGCAAGCAAAGACTCCGACAAAAGAGAGAGCCAGAGGAAAACAGACATAAGGGCTCTCTGGAAAGTAAAGCAACCAGTCACTGTGGTGTGGGAAGACAGTATCTAAACATCCAGGTGTAAGGCGCAGAAGTCGAGTGTGGTGATTCCAATAAGGGATAAAGACTCCTCCCTGGCACCCTCTGGAGGCCGTTGTTCAATCTCCGCCACCACTAGTGTTTCGGGGAGCAGCGGTCTCCAGCGAAATGTTAACTGCTCGGTTCCTCCCTGCCATGTTTCAGAATGCCAAACACCTAACACCCCCCCCCCCCCCATCTAGCCTCCCTCAGTGTCAAAACTTGTGCCCCTTTCAGAGAGGCTGGCAGTGGGAAACCTACTGCCAGGTATGTCTCCGTAGGTACAAAGCACTTAGAGAGAGGCTACAGAATTCATTTTGTACATCATCCTCCGCGTTTCAATGGCGTGGTCTTCACTTCCATGAAACCGGTACGAGCACATCTGCTGACTCGGCAATTACAGACTTTGCTGGAAAAAGGGACCATAGAACATTTTCCCCTGACAGACAGGGACCCAGGATGCTTAAGTCAGTATTTCCTGGCTTCCAGGAGAGATAGGGGGTTGCGGCCAATTTTATATCTTCGTGGGCTGAACATCAAAATGTTGACAGACAAAATTATTGTTTCTCAAATCCAACCAGGGGATTGGTTTCTGACAATCGACCTGAAGGATGCATATTTTCATATAGAATATTGCCACAACACGGGAAGTTCACGGGAAGAGGTTCGCTTTCGGGGGCGAAGCTTACCAGTATCGGGTCCTTTCAATTGGCCTAGCCCTGTCACCCCACACATATTCAATTCAATTCAATTCAATTCAATTCTATTCAATTCAATTTTATTTGTATAGTGCTTTTAACAATTGTCAAATTAAATGTGAATGTGTATGAATCAAAAATGGTCAGATAGTCCCTGATGAGCAAGCCGAGGGCGACAGTGGCAAGGAAAAACTCCCTGAGATGGCAGTAGGAAGAAACCTTGAGAAGAACTGGACTCAACAGGGAACCCATCCTCATTTGGGTGAACAGGTGTGTTAGGTGGCAGGCAGTTCAGTATAACAGATGTTATGACAGATGTTAATTGATGCTAATATGGAGTCCAGGTAGTTATTGGAGGCTCAGGTAGACATGTAGGAAATTCCAGTCCTGAACTATCGAGTGACTGTAGCCAAATCCGCAGAGAAACAGCTGTCAACATCAGTCGAGGCCAGAATCGTCTTCCTAGTAGAGTGAAACCGTCCCCAGACATTGGACACATTCCAAAGAGATACACGAGACATCCATGTGACGAGATCTCCAACCAGAAGTGGGGCACCAGGATGAGTCAGTCAGGTCCAGAGAGCAGAGGGAGTCTGCATCAATGGCAGCTCAGGAACGACATGTGTAGCTCCACAGAGAAAGGGAAGGTGTGTGTGTGTGGGGGGGGGGGGGGGATTGGTGGAAGCAGAAATGGAGAGATAACAGTTAGGTATGGTCATAGTCACATAATATATAATGTGAATGTATATATTTAGTGTAGAGTGCAAGCAAGGACTCAGGCAGGACTAACTATAACAGCATAACTAAAAGGGAGAGCCAGAAGGAAACACAGACATGAGGGGGAACTACATAAGGCAAATCTACTTACAAAATCCTTGGTTAAATAAATAGGTTTTTAGCCTAGACTTGAACACTGAGACTGTGTCCTGAACACTATTTGGAAGGCTATTCCATAACTTTGGGGCTTTAGAAGAAAAAGCTCTGCCCCCTGCTGTAATTTGTATAATACGTGGTACTGACAAGCAGCCTGCATACTTTGATTGAAGTAGGCGTGGCAGATCTTCATATGTCAAAAGTAGTATTTTAAAATCAATGCGAAATTTCACGGGGAGCCAATGAAGTGAAGATAAGATAGGGGTGACATGCTCGTATCTTCTGGTTCTAGTGAGGACTCTGGCTGCTGCATTCTGAACTAATTGAAGCTTGTTTATGCACCTAGTTGAACAACCAGACAGTAAAGCGTCGCAGTAGTCCAACCTTGAAGTGATAAAAGCATGAACTAGTTTTTCTGCATCATTTAGTGACAATATATTCCTTAACTTGGCAATATTTCTGAGGTGAAAGAATGCTATCCTGGTAATATTGTCTACATGAGCTTCAAATCACACCAACCTCTTTTACTGTTGCACTAGGTAGAACAGAAAGGCCATCTAAAATTATAGTGTGATCTAAAATCTTGGTTCTAGCTGCATGCGGTCCTGTGACTAGAACTTCTGCCTTAACTAGAACTTCTGTCTTAACATATAGAAAATGCACGGATGCAGCTCTGGCTCTATGATTTTAGGGCATTCGTATTCTGAATTATATAGACGACTGACTGATCCTGGGTCAGTCATTGCAGCTAGCGTTTCGACACAGAGATGTCGTCCTAGCTCACCTCCATTCCTTAGGATTGAGACTCAACGCCAAGAGAGGCGTTCTCTTTCCTGATCAGCGGACAATATATTTGGGTGTCATATGGAATTCGATCGCAATGCAGGCACAGCTGTGCGCGTGTCGAATCCATTCTCAATACCCTAAAGGAAATCAGGCTAGGGCAGAATTTGATTGTTCATTACTTTCATAGTGTTTTAGCTCTCATGGCAGCTGCATCCGCGGTGATACCTTTGGGCCTTCTGTACATGACATCGTTTCAGTTGTGGCTAAGCTCCAGGGCCATTCCCCAGAGGCAAATAAGGGTTACGGGCCAAGGGCTTCGTACCCTTTCTATGTGGTTCAGACCCCGGTTTTTGACTCTGGGTCCCACTCTAGGTCCGTGTTGTCATTGCAAGATGCTAACGACAGATGCTTCCCTCACGGGCTGGGGTGCGGTCTAAGATGGCCGTCCAGCCCAAGGGAGCTTGAGAGGTCATCTTCTCTTTTATGTAGCGGAGGTGGACCTCTTTGCTTCGCAAGAAACAGCACAATGTCCCCTTTACTACTCTCTGACTCCTCCAGCTCCCCTGGATCTGGACGCGATGGCCCATACGTGGCCCAGATTACACCTTTACTTCTGGCGAGTCCTGCTGAGTCCTGGCGAGGGTCTGTCAACAGGGTTTGCACCTCTTATTGATAGCGCCCCGTTGGCCAACCAGAGTGTGGTTCTCGGATCTAATATCTCTCCTTGACGGCTCACCGTGGGTGATTTCAGTGAGGCGGGATCTTCTGTGTCAGGTGCAGGGGACAATATTTCATCCCCGGCCCGAGCTCTGGAACCTTCATGTCTGATCCCTGAAGGGGACCAACTAAGAGATGCTGGTCTTCCAGTTGGTGCATGGCAAAACATGTAGACCCAGTCCACTGCCAAATTGTGTCAGTGCTGGAGTTTCTGCAAGAAAAGTTGTCCTCAGGCTTATGCCCTAATACTCTCAGAATGTACGTAGCCGCTATTTCAGCTTGTCATGTTCTGACCGATGGGGTTTCTGTGGGAAAGCACCCTTTAGTTGCCCGTTTTATTCATGGAGCTAAACGGTTGAGGCTGCCCACTAGAGCGACGGTCTAGACTCTATGGGTCTTAGCTTTTGTGCTCAAAGGTCTGATTGACACCCCTTTTGAACCACTAGAGTCAGAAGCCTGACAGGCACTGATGTTTTTAAGATGTTTTTTTCTGGTCATTACTTCTTTGAAGAGAATTGGAGATCTGCAGGCTTTGTCAGTCTCCCCAACCTGCCTAGACTTTGCCCCTGGTCTTGTCAAAGCTATTCTGCATCCTCACCTGAACTATCTCTCAAAAGTTCCATTCTCGACCATGCACCCAGTTGTTCTCGAAGCCTTTTGTCCTCCGCCTTTTACAGCTCCGGAGTAGGAAAGACTTCACTTACTGTGTCCAGTGCGTGCTCTTCAGATTTATGTCCATCGCACTCGCCAGTGGCGTAAGTCAGAGCAGCTTTTTATTTGCCATGGGGGCCGTAAACAGGGGGGCGGCCGCCACTAGATAAACGCTGTCACATTGGGTGAGAGATACTATTGCCCTAGCCTACGAGGCGCGTGGTCACACTTTGCCTCTAGTCAGAGCTCATTCAGGGGTATTGCCTCACCAGTTGCTCTGGCAAGAGGTGTCCCCTTGCAGCAAATGTGTGATGCGGCAGGTTGGTCCTCTCCGCACACATTTGTCAGATTTTATAGTATGGATGTTCATGCTACTCTGGGCTCACGGCTCCTCGAGTCAGCATCCCAAAGTTATGTCTGAGACCTCTTTGGCTGTTGTGCGCACACCCTACACAACCTGGGGTTCCAGGCACTTGCAGTGCGGCGGCGTTGGGATTCTCATTCCCATAGCGTTTTCACGCAGCAATGAGTAGAAACTCGCTTTTTGAAAGGGAACATCTCGGGTTACTTTGCTGTACCCCTGTTCCCTGAAAAAACGGGAACAAGATTCTGCGCTCTAATGCCGCACTGCTGGCGTAGCTGGACGTCCTTTCAGACAAAAATTGACCTGAGGATGTTTCCGGTTCACTCCAATTTATAACCTGCAGGTGGACCTCATCAGATAATGTCAGCAGACCAAGGTTACTGTATATAAGCCAAAATTTGGCATGTTTGATACACACATGCTTCACAACCGGCTGAACAAAGAGATGTTGCCATAGCGTTTTAGTGCAGCATCTCGTTCCCGCTTTTTCAGGGAACAGGGTTACAGAAAAGTAACCTGAGACGTTCACCATAATACTCTATTTCCATAAGTCCCCCAGATCTGCACCTTTACCTAGTACAAATCAATTCACAAAAGATAAGGATAAATAAATAGGTTTTCATCCTTGATTTAAAAACTGAGACTGTGTCTGAATCTCACACATTAATTTAAAGGCTATTCCATAAAATGTTTGATGAAAAAAAAATATTTGTTGTTTGTCTGAGTTAGTATTTGCCTAATACTGAGACCTGCTATGATCTGATGATTTTATAATCTTTTTAAACAAAAACATATAGAATTGAAGACGGATACAAACGTTTTAATATAACTATAAATTAGGGAAAAAATTTGGGGAAAATTCGGAGGAAATTAAACTTGTAATATGATTGACTTGCTCTGTATATAGCGTCATAATGGACAGTTCATAATTCTTATTGCTTTAAAGAGCAATAAGAAATTCTCCCTCTTTGTGTTAGTGCAGGAAAATGGCAGAGGCATTTATTCCAGTAGCTGAGGATCAGTTCACCTGTTCAGTGTGTCTGGATCTCCTGAAGGATCCAGTGACTCTTGCCTGTGGTCACAGTTACTGTATGGTGTGTATTAATGGCTGCTGGGATCGGGAGGATTGGAAAGGCTTCTACAGCTGTCCTCAGTGTAGAGACAATTTCTACCAGAGGCCTGTTCTACGCAGAAACAACATCCTGGCTGAAGTGGTTAACGAACTGAAGAAGACTGAAGCTGCTTCTTCTGCTCACTGTTACGCTGCACCTGGAGATGTGGCGTGTGATTTCTGCACCGGGAAAAAACTCAAGGCCGTCAAGTCCTGCCTGATGTGTATGACCTCCTTTTGCGAAACTCACCTTAAACCTCATCTTGAACTTCCTGCTTTGAAAACGCACACCTTAATTGAAGCCTCATTAAAACTCCAAGACAAGGCCTGCTCTCAACATGGCAAACTGCTCGACATCTACTGTCGTACTGATCAAAAGTGTATTTGCTCTTTGTGTGTGTTGGATAACCACAGAGGTCATGACACTATATCACTTTTGGCAGAAAGAAATGAGAAAGAGGTGAGATTTTAAATCCTTTTCAGAACACATTTGTCTGAATTATATTTCATGAGAATTATTTTAAAATTGTATTTTACATTTTAGTTTGTTCTGTTTCCAAGCCTGTTAAATAAATTTGTCCTCTTCACTTAGCGGTAGCATAGTTTCCAATTCCACTTAGAATATGCGATTTTCCTATTTTCTTTTGAAGTCGCTTAAATAAATCATAAAAATATGGTTAGTCATAGTTTTACACTGCCTCTCACTAATCAGCGCTGCAACGCCCTCCTACAAGGTTGCAATTGTATTTTTTTTTCCCCCTGATTTTTCTCCCTAATTTAGTCGTGTCTAATTCCTCCCCGTCACTAGAGGGCTCCCACATTAAGTCTACTACTACCACTCAGCCGGGAGGGTCGAAGACTATCACGTGTTTCCTCCGAACCACGTGACGCCAGCCGACCGCATCTTTTCGAACTGCTCACTCGTGCACCGTTGGGGGCGGCGTAACACACTCGGAGGACAGCGCTATCCGCTCCATCCGTTGCGCGAGCTCACAGACGCCCCTGACTGGTCGTAGAGCCGTGATTAATGTGGGAGCACTAAGTACCTCTCATCCCTCCCCTCTGAGAGAGCTCGGCCAATCAGCCCTCTCTAAACCTCCGGCTGCGAGAGGTTACAGCACCACCCGGGATTCGAACTAGCGATCTCCGGATGATAGGGCGAGCGCTTTTACCACTGCGCCACTAGGAGGCCGTGCAATTGTATTTTTGTAAAATAATAAATACCTAAATAAATAATATATACAGTATCAGTCAAAAAAACATTATTTTTTTCATAAAAAACAAAAGTCCGTCTCCAATACCGGTGCCATGCCCTTTGAAGGAGCTGTTTTAGCTTTTTGGCCATAATGTCCTATAATAATAATGGGCTTATTTTGGGCTTGTTTATGAAGCTGTGGTTGTTTATTTGTCTTGCGGGAGTTGGAAACCACACATATTGGTCATCTGTGAAATTTAGAGCACACTGGAGTGTGATCTTTAACCACTGAGCTACCATTAATATTCACCCTTAGATCACTTTTAACCGGCTGAATATGAGTGATTTGTGTACAGAAAAAGCTAAAGGAGGAGCAGAGGAAATCCCAGCAGAGAATCCAGGAGAAGCAGAAAAAGGAGCAGGAGCTGAAATCTTCTGTGATCAGGATTAAGGTGAGCAGTGTGTGGAGACGGAGCTGTCCAGTTCCTGTCCAGACTTATTTAATGGAAATCTAAAGAGAGAAGCAAAATTGAAAATTGTGTGTGTGTGTGTGTGTGTGTGTTTTCCCTGATCAGGTTCAACTGAGTGAAGCTGAACAAAACCTGAAGGAAGTGGAAAAGGAGATCACTGATCTTAAGAAGAGAAACACAGAACTGGAGCAGCTTTCATACACACAAGATCACGTCCACTTCCTCCAGGTAACACTCAGGCTTGTTTTGTAAGCATTATTCACCCATAATGTGTCTTTTGTCTAATTTTCTTTTGCGATCATTTGTTCCTCTCTCGCTATTCACCTTCTCTATCTTATTCTCTGTTCATAGACGTTCCAGTCCTTGTGTGCAACTTCTGGACCTGAGGATAAACCCAGCAGCACTTTATCTAAGCGTTGGTCATTCCACGAAACGGGGAGCAATTCATTAGATCTGACAAAGCTGGGAGGATCCTTGGGGGAGTTTTACAAAAAAACACGTGACAAAACAGAGCCACAGAGTAAGAGGAGCTGTTCCTGCTAGAGCAACGACATGCAGTGTATCAAAATGAAGACATTCACTTCAAACTGATTTAATCTTTTACAGAAACTGGTTCGTACTCGTCTTCCTCTACGCTCGGAGCCACACGTCCTGCAGTTCTGAGGATTTTACCCTTAGAGCCGAAGAGCAGAGAAGATTTTCTAAAATGTACATTTGACACACACACCCACCCACACACACACACACACACACACACACACACACACACACACACACACACACACACACACACACACACACACAATATCCAGCATTTTTACAATTTTCAATTTTGTTTTTCTCTTTTAGATTTCCGCTATCTAAGTCTGGATCCAAACACAACACATTGTCTCCTCTGTCTGTCTGAGAATAACAAGGTGGCGTCATACAGTTGGAAACAGCAGTACTCTGATCATCCAGATAGATTTGAGTTCTGTAGTCAGGTGCTGTGTGAGGAGAGTGTGTATGGGCGCTGTTACTGGGAGGTGGAGTGGAGTGGGGTTGTGCACATCTCAGTCGCTTATAAAGAGATCTGGAGGAAAGGAAAAGGTAAAGAGTGTGGGTTCGGACGCAACAGTCAGTCCTGGAGTCTGCGGTGCTCTTCTTCTCCTTCTTCTTCTCCTTCTTCTCCTTCTTCTTCTTCTTCTTCTTCTTCACTCTCTTTCTATCACAACGATATTAAAACTGTTCTCTCCGTTCCACCATCCCCCAAAATAGGAGTGTATGTTAATCACATTGCAGGAAGTCTGTCGTTCTACAACATCTCGGACACGATGAGCCTCCTCCACAGAGTCCAAACCACATTCACTCAGCCTCTATACGCTGGCTTTGGGCTGTATGGAGGAACTGTGAGATTGTGTAATTGTGTAAAATAACAAAATGCTTCAACTTTGGCCAAGGATGATTTATTTCTTGTGTGCTACCCAGAAATTAATATATTGTATTCCTATGATTACATTAACAATATATTATACTATTTAAAAGATTTAAGCTTGTGAGATGCCAATGTAACCCTGTGAGTGTGATTCATTTTGGCCTGTCAATCGTATGTTAAGGGAGTTCTATGAGTTCTTTGTAGTAGACATTTTATCATATTTATGTGATTTATCATTATTATTAGATACAGTGGAACCTCAGTTCACAAACTTAATTCGTTCCTAAGTTCTGGTCGTAACCTGATTTGGTCATACATCGATTCAGTTTTCTCCATAGGAATAATTCGCGGCCGCGGACTAAGAAAAACTGCGCGACGCACTCATGCCTTTGTTCAGCTGATAGTGGCAGCTTTGGATGGCGTTTTCTGGGACGTGTGCAGAGGAGGAGTTTGTAAACAGAAACAGATTTTAAGCAAATTTTTGCCCGTTAACCGATTTGGTCGTACTCCAGGGCATTTGTAAACCAAGGTTCCACTGTTTATAATGTTAGATTCCAGGTGTCAGAACTGTGAGTTGTTAATGGAAGAAAATATCAGCAAGAAAGTTAAACTGTGTCAGTGAGAAATCTATTAAAAAAATGAATGCTTTTGTTGGATTTTATTATTGATGGATAAATGTGATCATTAACTGCGTGTTTAATAAAGCCTTACATTACCATATTATCTAGTTTACTTTGTGCAAGAAAAGCTGATTGAGATAACGGTTCTACATTTTTCTCTGAAGGCTTTTAGCATTCATTACAAGTTTGACATATTTGTAGCAAGATTAAGCAATAAGAAAGAGAAATCTGTTCTCTAAAGCTAAATAAGCGCTGCCTTGGCACCATGTGAGCCGCTTTATTTAAGTCATAATATACTAACATATTTTTGCTGTGTATTTGTTTTGTGTGTGTGTGTGTATAAGAATTGTATTTCAATTAATGTTATAATAAACCATAAACCAATTTGAGTGCATATTGTAGGTGTGAACAGTTGAGACAATAGGAGTCCTGGTGAAACCTGATGTTGCCTGATCCAGGTTTCAATTGGTCTTATATATTCATGAAGAGTCGTAGATTATTCAGTGAAACAGAGGCTCTGCTAAAAAAAAGTTGGGCACACCAGTCACTTTACCCCAAAGACTCAGGTCTTTTTGAGTGTTATAATTTAGTTGTTTTGCTGTGGACACACACCCAAGACTTTCATGAACTCAGTTCTGTGTCCAAAACGAAACAGGTTCGTTTATTCATTTTTTTTCTCTCTCAGTTTTTATGCTAGAATTTGAAATTGTATTTTTTTGTGTGTGCAATTTGACACAAGTTTAAAAGTTGCACATGAGTTTATCATATTTACATCAGCCACATTATGAAAGCCCAGTTTGTGCTTTACATGAATAAGGGAAATTTTATTAGCTACTATATTGGTTGCACGCAGTTACTAAGTGCAGCCCTGTCGCAATTGTTTTGCTGATGATTCTGGAAAGAGCTTTCATTCTTACCTGTTCCTCGGTTCTCCCTGCTGAAAGTGATACAACGTCATGGCCTTTGTGGCCATATTCTCCAATATACACGAAGAACAAATACACATGTGGTCAGTACGACAGTAGATCCCGATCAGTTTGTCATGTTGAGAGCAGATCTTCTCTTGGAGTTTTGATGAGGCTTCGATTAAGGTGTGCTTTTAAGGTCAGACACATCAGACAGGACTTGACAGCTTTGTTTTTTTTCTCAGTGCAGAAATCACATCCCATATCTCCAGGTCCAGCGTAACAGTGAGCAGGAGAAGCAGCTCGGATTTCAGTCGTCTGCAGTTTGTCTTCCACTTCATCCAGAATGTTTCTACACATTACTTCAATGTACAACCCCTGCAAAGCAGTCCTAATTTTTTAATGAAAGTAGACATAACATAAGACATTTAGACTATTTAGTGCTTTATGAGTCAATAGTTTAGAAATCAATGTGAAATTTCACTGGTGCCCAAGACCCAATCCAGTATGGACAAGATAGGGGTGATGTGCTCATATCTTCTGGTTCTAGTGAGGAATCTTGCTGCTGCCTTCTGGACTAAGTAAAGCTTGTTTATGCACCTAGTTGAACATCCAGACAGGAAGGTGTTACTAGTAGTCCAACCTAGAGGTGATAAATGCATGACATAATTTTTTTTGCATAGTTCAGGGAAAATATATTATTGCCTTATCTTGGCAATATTTCTGAGATAATAGAATGCTATCCTGGTAATATTATCTACAAAAGCTTCAAATAAAATATGTAAATCTAACACCGAGGTCTTTCATGATGAAACAGAAGAGCCATCCAATGTTACTGTGTAATCAGAAAACTTACTTCTAGCTGCATGTTTTTCTAGAACAAGAATTAATGGCTTGTCAGGATTAAGCAGAAGGAAGTTAATTAACATCTAGTCTCTTATGTCCTTCACACACTGCTCAAAATCAGTTTTTTTTTGTCTGGCTTTGCTGAGAACTATAACTGTGTGTCATCAGCATAACAGTGGAAACTAATACCATGCTTATGAATTATGTTGCCCAGATGAAGCATGTAAAGAGAAAATAGCAGTGGGCTTAAAACCGAACCCTGCGCAACAACAAAATTCAGTTTAGAACATGCAGAATAGTCACCATTTAAATCTGATATTGATCTATATAGATTTTATTTATATATGTCTATGAAGATATGAACATACACTATATTGCCAAAAATATTTACTTGCCTTCACATGAACTTAAGTGACATCCAATTCTTAATCCGTAGGGTTTAATATGATGTTGGCCCACCCCTTGCAGCTATAACAGCATCAACTTTTCTTTGAAGGCTTTCCACAAGGTTTAGGAGTGTGTATATATACATGTAGGTAAATTTACAGAAACAACCAGGTTTGACAAGAAATCTGCAAATTCGCAGAGTACGGCCCTGGGGGTGTATAACTAATAATTAGCCGAATCGACTGAGCAGACTTATTATTTGTCCTTACGCTTGTTATGTCACTATAGAGAACTTCAAATGGATGAAATTTGTGTGTGTGTGTTTGTATATAAGTGCTAGGCCTCCTCCTCTACCAGTTAGATGTGCTACATACTCATTCTGTTTAATCCATGTTTTTGTTAAACAGTAAATCTCCTGATCCATTACAGTTTCATTAACATTTAATATTTAATAGTCCTAGCTTCAAATCAAAGGTGCTGGCTGTGTGTTGAGTGTGCTCTGAATCGGTGGTCTCTATATTAATTAAATTACTACAACAGTGTTCTTGTTTCGCTTGGGGAACAGACATCGTATCGATCTGGTGAAACAATGTGCAATTATTCTGTGAAGCAGACAGTTGGGTTAGCCTGTTTGTCTCACCTGAACTCTGAGTAGTCACCAGTTAACTAGGCTTGTTCTAAGGCTATGAGCTATACTGCATGAAATGAGAGCAGCACCTTCCAGTTTGGGAGGGGCACCATCCCAACCTCTAAAGTCTTCCAATTATCTCTAACGCCCACATTGTTTTTGGAGCACAAAAATCTTCCAGCCAACATCCAGCAGTTCAGCGAACATATCCTGCTGTAAGCTATATTGCCACATCACATCAGGATAGGGAGCCTATCCCAGTAGACTTACAGGGCAGGGTACATCCTGGACATTGAGGCAATTCATTGCAGGGCACACACACACACATCACACAGATATAAACACACTTCAGGCAATTTGGGAACACCATTAAGACAAGACAGGGCCAGAGAGGACATGGCTTAGTGGTTAATTGGATTAGTTGCTACACTGAATATTGATATACTGGATGCTGACCTAACCGGGTTAGTATCTAATGGAGTTAGAGACTTTTCAAATTAGCTGAACAAATTTGATATTTAAAGTAATCGTAAGTACTTAAGTAACAGTAACTGTCACTTTAAAGTTCCACCATCAAACTCTATAGAGCTCTGGTGGCTCAGTGGGAGGTGTTTCGCCTGCCATGTGAAAGGCCCAGGTTCGATTCCCGGACCGGATTGTTCGCAACAATTTATTTGATTTGCAACAAGTTCAACAAACTCAAGAACGGATTCTGTTTACTTACAATTGGAAACATCATTACTTAAAAAATTGATGTAACTGATTACCTCGAATATTTTGAGTTTTGCCAACTTAATCGGGTTCAGAGTGCAGCTTCACCACAACCTGCATGCCAAACACCCACCCAGCTGCCAGGTCCAGTTTCAATTTACTGTAGAATGTTTAAAAATGTTTTGGCTGTTGCAGTGAGTTGGAGGAGGATATAAAGAGTTAAGACCACGAGTGGGCACAAGAGATTCAGGTGTGTGTGTGTGTCACAAATGTGTGATAGAGAGAGAGAGAGAGAGAGAGAGAGAGAGAGAGAGAGAGAGAGAGAGAGATATTATATGTGCTGAAAATCAGGAAAGAATATTCACAAAGGCAAGTGAATAAACTTTGACCGACGTCAAAACCACCTGTGTCGAGATTAAAGTGATGTTTAGATATTTACTCCCATCATGGGTGATATTTCACTAAAAGGGACATAATAACTATTTAGTGCATTAGAGTTTTACTGTACATTAGTTTATTTGCTAATTTTCGGATTAACTTTAGCAAGTGACTTTACATAAAACACGAAGCAACATTACTGAATCCTATTAACATGAGATGTTTTTAACTGAGCTTTTACAGGAGTTTTTAACTGGTGTAGTCCTTCACGACTTCACAAAGAGAAGCTTCTATCTCTAGTGTTGTGTTGTGAGCAGCGCATCAGTAACAGAAGCAGTGCTTTGTCGTTGAGGCGTTGAGATCTTAAATAGCTCAGGGGCATAACTGTGATTTTGCCTTTACATTTACAGTGTTACAGTAGGAACTGAACATTTGGAGTTGTTTGTGGATGGGGGCAACAGTGGGGCAAATCATATAGTAGGGGTGGCGGCTGCCACCCTCGTCCCAGTGTAGATTTGTCTCTGTTTTACACTGTCTGAAAGTTTGGCACTGTTGCAGTATCAGTAGGGAGGGGTGAATGAAGCCTCACAAAGCATTAGGAATTCGTATGAATCTGTGTTAAAAATCTAAGGAGGAACTAGTAGTTTGCAGAAATTAAAACATCCATCCACTGAAGCATTGTCATGTCTTCCTGATTAAATAGTTTACATCACTGCAGTAATACAGTATGTTTACATGTTACATTTTAGTTCATGTATAACTTTTATTCTCATTTTTAGTCAACAACTTTATAATATGATTTTATTTATTCATTCATTCCTGGCAATTAACCCAATCTGCAAGTCTTTGGATTTTGAAGGAAACCCACCAAGCACAGGAAGAACATGCAAAATCCATGCACACAGACCAGAAGTTGGACTTGAATCCTTGACCCTGGAAGTGAAGGCCACAGTGCTAACCACTACACCACCCTGTTGCCTTGTGTCCTATTGTATATACTGTAATTTTGCACCAAAACATTCAAAACCATAAAATCAATGACAGATATTTGGAAGAACCAGAGATGCTTGAAGCTTTGGATGTCATTAGTCATGGAGCATTGGCCATGTGACATAAACTCAAAATAATATGCTTCACAAGCATCAAAACGATAGTGAATCAAGCATCGTTTTTATTCCTGGGCACATCTAACCTCCTGTGCCAGTTTGCTGTGCTCGTCGTGTTATCTGCTGTGCTTTCCAAGTTGAAATATTCACCTAAAACTTTAATGTCTAAAAGGAAACTAGAAACTTCCTCTCCAGCTACTGCAGAATGCTGACATCCTTGAGATCATGAATCTCGCTGTGGTTTCCAGTTTAGAAGATCTGGACAGCAAATACAGCGAGGAAAGTGATGGCCTCACCACTACTAGGTGTTTTGGCACAAGTTAGAGGGCATTTTTTAGATATTGCAAAAGTTGAATAAGGGCCTGCAATATAAAAAAGCCTTTCTCCTTTCTGCCAAAGCAACTGCTAGTGGACTAATTTTGAGAGGATGAAACATAATTATCCTCCAGGACGTGACAAAAGAGGAAAAGAAACTAAGAAACAGCGCTACAATAAACTTGTAATGTCAGTAATAACAGATTGAGTTATCAGATATACTGTAACAGGTACTGTAGGATTGCAGTGCACATCTCTCTTTATTGCTAACCCCACTTGGGGGCGGTATAGTGCTAAATAGAAATGTTCAGTCTTTTTTTTTTTTTTTTTTTTAGTAAATCTGTCAGTCTTACCCAGACATTGTGCCTGACAACAGTTAGGGTGAAGCACAACTATTTATTACATTTGGTAAACTCCAAGTGTTTAGATTGAAGTTCGAAAAAGATAACTGCACTATGCTTTGTGTGAACAGGCCTTTACGCTTGCATGCACCGGAATGTGCTCTCCAGCAGCAACCTCGGTTAGAATCAGTGCAGACAATATGTCTACCTAGTCTGTCTCTCATTTCTGGTTTAGTTGTGTAATGGAAGCTTAAAAATGCAGACTTCTAACATTTACTGCTAGAACTATACTGTGCAGCATCACAGCACGATACTGCAGAATATTACAATAAAAACATGGTATCACTTGTGGTCTATCATTGCTAGGCAACAACATCATTCAAGCTTATGAGACGGCTTTTGTTAAAAATGTGCAGGTTGTAGAGGGAACACAGAGCTCATTGTGTGAATATAGTGAAAATACAACAACAACAACAACAACAACAACAATAATAATAATAATAATAATAATAATAATAATAATAATAATAATAATAATAATAAAGAAGAATATAGAATAGCAATAAATATTGTGCTATTGTATTGTATTACTGTGTGAACATGGCTCACAAAACAGGCAGAAGACCCCGCGAGCGTACAATTATTATGGTAATCTATAAACCTCCTAAAGAATTAAATGGATTTTGCACAGAACTCACTGACATCTTGTGGACTTTAAACACAATGTCAGAGTGATTTTTATATGTGACTACAGTATGATGACACAAACTGTTCACTCACTGCCAGGTTGGATTATTTTTGTTGCCTTTCCAATTCACTCTAAAAATCGTAGACCTACAGTAGTAGGTTTGCTGCTCATGTCTTATCACAGACTTGCTCTGTACAGCTCAAGTGTCTATTTCACATTATATGACTGTGCTATTTTCCATAGCACTAATGCTTACAAAACCTCAGGCACAGCAGGTCATTACCTTTTGCTATCTTAAGAATGTTGATCCAGCCGTGTTCACTGACTTCATTTGTAATTTTTCAAATCTTCCACCTCATGCCTCTGTTTGAAGACCTGGTTATTTATTATAATTACTGCCTGTCTATTGGGCTTGCCAGCATAGCGCAATTAAAACACCCCCAGCTTCCTTTACTCTGCTGCCTGGTGCAGAACTCCACAAACGTAAAACCACTGGTCAACTTTAGTAGCGACTGTATTTAAAACGTGTATAAAACAAACAAACAAACAAACAAACAAACAAACAAACAAACAAAAAACAGGCTGCTATAACTTCATACTGTTTACACTTTACAAGAAAAAGGAAAATCTCTAAGATCTTTGTTCTTCACTGTAAATGGGTTATTTAAACACCTGTAAGTTAACGATACTATTTATGCATGTCACTTTTAATGCAGTTTTAAAGAAGTATTTTAAAGAAGACTTGCCACATTGACTTTGTTTAATTGATTTTCTTTAG
This sequence comes from Clarias macrocephalus, assembly GCA_011419295.1. Classification (NCBI taxonomy): domain Eukaryota; kingdom Metazoa; phylum Chordata; class Actinopteri; order Siluriformes; family Clariidae; genus Clarias; species Clarias macrocephalus. Next base: position 33,030 of record JAAGKR010004271.1, on the reverse strand, counting down.
TTCAGTGCTATTTTCTTTATGGAAGTGTTCTCATGAAAAAAAAAAAAACTAAAAAACATTTGAATTATTTTTACAGACAGGCCTTGCAGCATTTCTTGAAATGTGCCAGTCCTGTTACAAGTACAGTATATGAAACATTTTCAGAGTAGTTTGTATATTTGTGCACCACCATAAAACATGGACAACGTAGACATGATCCAGCCATAAGTTAATAAATTTTATTATAATTAATTAACAAACTAATAAATAAATTAAATAATGCATTAAATGTAAAATTAAGGTTTTGGTTCCATTTAAATACAAAACCTCCTCTGTTTTGAAACTACTGTCGGACAGGTTCAGCATGCTTGTCAGATTGCAGCTTCTACTTTCTATTTCTGTGACATTCTGCGGAAGCCACTAAAACCACAGTAAAGCTCATATTTACTGCAAACCTACAATCAGACGTAAGAGAACAGTGTCTCCTGGTAAGTGCATGAAGTAAATTTAATATCTAAATAATGATAAATATTGACCTACTATGCTAATATGCTGTTTGTATATACAGATGTATAATATATAATGTATACAATAATCCTTACTGGAAAGAGGATTTGGATTTAATTTGAAAAAAAAAAAAAAAACATAAATGGGAAACGCAATAAATGGGAAAAGTAACATAACAAAATAACAAACTTTACTTGTAAAAACACGAAATAAAAACACAATTGCATGTCACTTAATATGTTTCCTACATTTTTCACATGTAATTTGTTGGTTTTATTTGTAATTTTTTCCACTTAATATGTGACCCCATTTTGATCATAAGTGCATATTATCATATGTAATATTTGTCTTCACAGATATTTACATAATCATGCAAGAAGCATATTGTCATGTGAAATGGTTGTGACTTTTCCAGATTGTAAAGCATGTAGGAAGCGTTAAAAAATATATATATATTTATTGTTATTTGGCAACAATTTTTACATAACACAACTGCTGTTATGGGTGTGAGCTTATTCAGGAATGGTGTTCAGTTTTTCAGTTTAATTTTAATAAACCCCTTACAGATTTAATAAGATGATCATTTTGGGACTCTCATGGATGCATGAGCACCACCAACACATCTTTTTGTAATTAAAAAAAAAATGCTTTCATATACATCAAGTACTCAAACAATGTCACTTACTGTACTATCTTAATCTGCTTGATTAGTACTGTTATTCCATGTGTCCTGTCTTAAGCCAGTGATTATGGGCTGCCCTTATAAAAACACCCAAACTATTTGAAATTAAAGACTGTTATACAAGGTGAAAGAAATTCTAAGCTCCTGTCATAAGAATGGTACACAGTACTGCATTGACTGTATTGCCCTGAAGAACAAGGTTGGGTTCCAGCCTTAAGTAATTAATTCCCCATTTCTAGTGAATCCATCTCCACAAAATATGCATGACACACAAATTAGTGTGAGTATAGAGTGTGGATTCTTTAATAGCTTATCAACAAAGCCTAACAAAGGTATTCTATTTCCCATTATTCAGCCAAAATATCAACATTGATTATCAATTACATACTAGTAAACTGGTGACAGGACCATGGGCACCTAAGGCTCATTTATGCCTATCGAGAGAAAACGCCAGTCTGTTTTGGTCTAATCCGCAGAAAAGCCAATGAAAATCAAATTGAAAAAAATGTCAATTCCTACCATGATCCAAAGGCACCAGAACCCTGCCTACTTTGCATGGCGCCTGGCAGGTAAAGAGCCAAAAAAAAACAGAACTCCCCAGATCCCAGTCTAATTGAGCACCAAAGAGATGCACTGCTAATGTCCTGGTGCCAGACCCCACCCGCAGAGGACTTGTGAAGTTATTTCTGAAGAGCCAGAACTACCTAGCCAGCACAAGGGGAAATTACGCAAAACAGCTTTACACAATCAAAAGAATTATTTAAGTTTGTATGAAATGTGAATGTGTATGAATCAAAATGCTCAGATAGTCCCTGATGCACAAGCCGAGGGCAACAGTGGCAAGGAAAAACTCCTTGAGATGACAGTAGGAAGAAACCTTGAGAGGAACCAGACTCAACAGGGAACCCATCCTCATCTGGGTAACAGAAAGCAGGAATTGATCTGTTGGGTGACAGGCAGTTCAGTATAACAGTTGTTAACAGATGTTAATTGATGTTAATATGGAGTCCAGGTAGTTATTGGAGGCTCGGGTAGACTTGTAGGAAATTCCAGTCCTGAACTATCGAATGACTGCAGCCAAGTCCGCAGAGAAACAGCTGTCAACATCAGTCGAGGCCAGAACCGTCTTCATAGTAGAGTCCCCAGACATCAGACGCATCTTAAAGAGACACACGGGACATCCATGTGACAAGATCTCCAACCAGAAGTGGAGCACCAGGATGAGTCAGGCTGGTCCAGAGGGCAGAGGGAGTCTGGATCAATTGCAGCTCAGGAATGACATGTGTAGCTCAACAGAGAGAGGGAAAGGGACAGGGGTGGAGAGCAGAAGAGGAGAGATAACAGTTAGGTATGGTCACAGTCACATAATGTATAAGGTGAATGTACAGTACAGACCAAAAGTTTGGACACACCTTCTCATTCAAAGAGTTTTCTTTAATGTGTTCTTTAGCCCAAACAAGTCTCTTCTGCTTGTTGCCTGTCCTTAGCAGTGGTTTCCTAGCAGATATTCAACCATGAAGGCCTGATTCACACAGTCTCCTCTTAACAGTTGTTCTAGAGACGTGTCTGCTGCTAGAACTCTGTGTGGCATTGACCTGCTCTCTGATCTGAGCTGCTGTTAACCTGCGATTTCTGAGGCTGGTGACTCGGATGAACTTATCCTCCGCAGCAGAGGCGACTCTTGGTCTTCCTTTCCTGTGGCTGTCCGCATGTGAGCCAGTTTCTTTGTAGCGCTTGATGGTTTTTGTGACTGCACTTGGGGACACTTTCAAAGTTTTCCCAATTTTTCGGACTGACTGACCTTCATTTCTTAAACTGATGGCCACTCGTTTTTTTCTTCAATTAGCTGCTTTTTTCTTGCCATAATACAAATTCAACCTCTGAATGAGGTTCAGATTGAACCTTTGAATGAGAAGGTGAGTCCAAACTTTTGGTCTGTACCGTATATTTAGTGTAGAGTGCAAGCAGGGACCCCGGCAGGACTAACTATAACAGCATCACTAAAAGGGAGAGCCAGAAGGAAACACAGACATGGGGGTTCCCTGAGATGTAAAGCAACCAATCACCTCACCGTCAACAAACCTGAGTGATCAATGAGAGTGGGGAATACAGCATCTAAACATACCAGTTCACCATAATACTCTACGTCCATGAGTCCCCCAGATCTGCTCCTTTACCTAAGGCAAATCTATTTACAAAATGCTTGGTTAAATAAATAGGTTTTTAGCCTAGACTTAAACACTGAGACTGTGTCTGAGTCCTGAACACTATTTGGAAGGCTATTCCATAACTTTGGGGCTTTGTAAGAAAAAGCTCTGCCCCCTGCTGTAGTTTTTATAATATGCGGCACTGCCAGCCTTTGAGACCACTTAATGCTTTATATCAAATTCAAATTCTAATTCAAATTTTATTTGTCACATGCACAGTCATACACAGTACGATATGCAGTGAAATGCTTAGGCGACTGCCTGTGACCTGAACAATATTTGGAAGGCTATTCCATAACTTTGGGGCTTTGTAAGAAAAAGCTCTGCCCCCTGCTGTAGTTTTTATAATATGCGGTACTGCCAGCCTTTGAGACCATTTAATAATAAAATATGTCAAAAGTAGTATTTTAAAATCAATGCGAAATTTCACAGGGCGCCAATGAAGCAAAGATAAGATAGGGGTGATGTGCTCGTATCTTCTGGTTCTAGTGAGGACTCTGGCTGCTGCATTCTGAACTAACTGAACCTACAGTAGTTGAACAACCAGACAGTAAAGCGTTGCAATAGTCCAACCTAGAGGTAATAAAAGCATGAACTAGTTTTTCTGCATCGTTTAGTGACAATATATTCCTTAACTTGGCAATATTTCTGGGGTGAAAGAATGCTATCCTGATGATATTGTTTACATGAGCTTCAAATGAAAGACTAGAGTCTATAATCTTTTACTGTGGAACTAGATAGAACAGAAAGGCCATCTAAAATTACAGTGTGATCTAAAATCTTGCTTCTAGCTGCATGAGCTCCTATGACTCGAACTTCTGTCTTATCAGGATTAAGCAGAAGGAAGTTAATTAGCATCCAGTCTCTTATATCCTTTACGCATTGCTCAACTTTAGCAAGCTGGCTTCTCTCATCTGTGTTAACTGTGTTTCGTCAGCATAACATTGAAAATAAATATCATGCTAACGGATTTTGTTGCCCAAAGGAAGCACGTAAATGGAAAAAAGCAGTGGGCCTAAAACCGAACCCTGTGGGACACCAAACTCCACTAGAAAACGTGTAGAATAATCACCATTTAAATCTACATACTGATAATGATCAATCAAATAGGATCTGAGCCAGGAGATCTCTGTTCCCTTAATTCCTACTACATTTTTTAATCTGTTAAGGAGAATACTGTGAAAAGCTGCACTGAGGTCGAGTAACAGGCATAGTTACGCAACCCTGATAAGAGGCCAATAGGAGGTCATTTACTACTTTGACGAGTGCTGTCTCTGTACTGTGATGAGGCCTAAATCCTGACTGATACAGTTCATGTATGTTATTTCTATGTAGATATGAGCATTGCTGCTCCACTACTATCTTTTCCAGAATCTTAGAGATGACAGTCCCGTGTTTTACTATACAGGTGTATCATGGGCTAAGTGACACAAAGCACTGCTCATCCTTTCTCCAGCATTTTCATGATTAATGTTAAGACTATCATTCTGTGTGGTGTGTCTGCTTTTGGGTCCTATCAGCCTGCGACCTCCTCTGCCTTTGTGACACATTGTGACATTTACTGCTGGGGAGAATGTTGTGTGATAGTGCTTTAATGTAAAGAAGTAATGTTCTTTGTGCTGCGTAAGCCAATGAAGTGTGCATAAAATATGGGTTCTCATATCTTTAGGCATTAGTAAGGACATTAACAGCTACATTCTGGTCTAACTGGAGCTTGTTTATGAACCTTGTGGAACATCCAGACAGAAAGGCATTATAGTCCAACAAAAGCATGACACCCCCAAAGCACACTGTGTTTCGAAAAACCTTTTTGTGTGTGTCCTACACTGGGCCACTGACCTTGATTTTTACCACGTGTGATTAATAACATTTCTAATAATGATTCTCTAATTTAGACCAAACCCAGCCCTGCTTTTTTCTTTAAAAAAGAGCTATTTTAGACAATAAGAACACCAGAAGTTAACTCACATATAATTTTATTAAATTCAATTCAATTTAATTTGTATAGCACATTTACCCGTGGTCATTGTCACAAAGCAGCTTTACATAAAACTATTATTACATAAATATTTAAACATATAAGATTAGTTGTAAAAGAGTAACAAAAAGAGTAAATTTAATGCTTCAGTAATTAAATAATCTGCAGCAGTAGGCTATTGTAATTAAAGTTCAGCATTTACTTATTTATCTTCTTATTTGTCCTTTCATCAGAAATCAAAAGATAAAGAGTAGCTGTCATGAAGGTAGTTAATGGCAACGTACGGGGGTTGGACAATGGAACTAAACACCTGGTTTTAGACCACAATAATTCATTAGTATGGTGTAGAGTCTCCTTTTGCGGCCAATACAGCATCAATTCAACTTGGGAATGACAGATACAAGTCCTGCACAGTTGCCAGAGGGATTTTGAGCCGTTCTTCTTGCATGATGCTGGTTGAGGAAAATGTTTCCTGACCCGCTCCTCCAAAAACATCCCAAAGTGGCTCAGTACTATTTAGATCTGGTGACTATGCAGGCCATGGGAGATGTTCAACTTCACTTTCATGTTCATCAAACCACTCTGTCTCCAGTCTTGCTGTGTGTATTGGTGCATTATCTTCCTGATACACGGCACCACCATCAGGATACAATGTTTGAACCATTGGGTGCACATGGTCCTCCAGAATGTTTCAGTAGTCCTTTGCAATGACACGCCCATCTAGCACAAGTATTGGGCCGAGGGAATGGCATGATATTGCAGCCCAAACCATCACTAATCCACCCCCATGCTTCACTCTGGGCATGCAACAGTCTGGGTGGTACAGTCGCTTCTTTGGGGCTTCTCCACACCGTAACTCTCCCGGATGTGGGAAAGACAGTGAAGGTGGACTCATCAGAGAACAATACATGTTTCACATTTTCCACAGCCCAAGATTATCGTTGCTAACACCTTTGAATGTTTGCCATTGGCATGAGTGACCAAAAGTTTGGCTATAGCAGCCGAGCCATGTACATTGACCCTGTGGAGCTCTCGACGAATAGTTTTGGTGGAAACAGGAGAGTTGTGTGTTTTTTTTTGGATACAATCAGGGTTAGCACCCGGACATCCCTTTCAGACAGCTTCCTCTTGCATCCACAGTTACCCGGACATTCCTCTTGTTACAGAACATTACTCCTGTTGGATGTGGTTCGTCCTTCTTGATGGTATGCTGACGTTACTAGATAATGTGGCTCTTGATACATCACAAAGACTTGCTGTCTTGGTCACAGATGCGCCAGCGAGACGTGCACCAACAATTTGTGCATTAAAACGTATTGCGAAAACAATCTTTTATTTTGTTCTCAGCAGAGCAACATTTTTTTTCCCTTCATTGTTAGTATTGTGTGTTACATCACTTTTAATGTGTGTGTGGTGTTACAGGATGAACGGGGGAAAACACTCTGTAAAGTCTGGCCTATTTTTTTTACATTTAGGAATTTACCTAATTCAGTCCATAAGATCATCAGACACTGCCTCATAAATTTGTCTCATATAATTTGTCGATTCGATTAGTCATGTTTTTAATGTTTAGTGTCTTTATTATTCTCTGGTTTCAGATTGATAATGACACAAGATGGGAGTCAAAGTGTGTGTGAATATCCAAAATGCATAAGTGAATCTGAAACAAGAAATCAACAGTAAGTTTGATCCTTTAGTACTATATTAATACGTACTGAGTGGATAAGGGATGGTTTTATCCATCTGGTCTATTTCTTGCATTAATTGAGGCTTAGAATTTTGTAATAAATATCATCAGGTCTATGTCATTACCAAGGGAATATGATTGATGAAATGATAAAGACCAGATGTTTTACCCCAGCTGATTTTTTTTTTAGGTTTCATTAAAATTTGGATCCAATGGATAATTTTAGGGAAAAAGAATGCTAGTACTAGTTTTAAAGTTGATTTCACATAAATAAACTGATTTGGTTTGGAATAAAGTTGAGCACACAGCTAGTTTTGCCTTGGTTTCCTGTTCTTAGACATGAGTATCACCCACTGTGGTCTTAAACATGATGTGCATTCCGAGATGCTCTTGGAGAGATGCTGTTTGTAACAATATGTTATTTATGTTACTGTTGTCTTCATATCAGCTCGGACCAGACTGACCATTCTCCTTTGGCATAAAAAAGCGCATTTTTGCCCAGAGAACTGCCCACACTGGATATTTTTTCACTGTAATTGTTTTCTTTTTCACACCATTCCCATTCCCTTGAGCAGGTTGTGCATGAAAATCACGGTAGATCAGCACTTTCGGAAATACTTAGACCAGCCCGTGCACCACTAACAACCATGCCGCATTCAGATCCATTTAAATCACCCTTCTTACCCTTTCTGATGCTTGGCTTGAATTACGATCAGATCGTCTTTACCTTGTCTACATGCCCAAATGCATTGTGTTGCTGTCATGTGATTGGCTGATCAGATATTTGCATTACCAAGCAGTTGACCTAATGAAGTGGCCAGTGGGTGTACATGTACGTGTACTGTCTGTATGTGATTTATGGTCCTATGTATACGTAAATATTACATATATAAACACCCAATGTGGTCCTGAATAATTTTAATGTGTGTGACTCACACCATATTTTCATCAATGAACTTGACAATCGGGACAATTTTCTTTTTATCACTTAATAAAAAATGTAGTTAGACCATAAGAATATTAAATATTGTCTCATAAACTCATAAGGTTAAACAATTATTTTTAATAAAGTAATTTTCTCATGTTTAGTGTCTATATTAATGGTCCTTTTTATGTTGCTTTCAGATGGGAAACAAAGTGTAGTAGTACACCAGTACAATTCAAATCTGTTCATCCAACAATTATCAGAGAATTTGGCACAAAGAATCCACAGTAAGTTTTATCCCTTTGCACTATATTAATAAGTACCAAAGTGATGACGTGTTTAACCTACAGTATCTGCTGTGTTGTTCCATTAATTGAGGCTTAAATTGACTGAACTCACTAAACTGATTTGCTCTGGAATAAAACTGAACACACCAACATCCTTGTAAAACTTTTTACATAATGGAATCAGATTAATAGGACACCAGTTGATTAAACCTACTCTATATAATTCAAATGAGTAGAAAAGTGCTAATTTGGGGCTTTAAACTTTTAAATTTTGCCATTTTAAAATATATTTCGATGGGAGCGCACACTCCAAAATCTGGGGTGCTTGTAACACGGCCACACATGCGACGGGCGGTTGCTAGGCAACCTCGCAGCAATGACAATCAAGGGAAACGAGCAACACCTGGCCGGTAGGATATTTAAGCTCCCAGAAACCAGCGCACGCTGTGCGAACGTTAGATAGCACCAGGTACAAGAGCGCGGCTCTGGTATAGGGAGTGAAAAGAGAAAAGTGAAAAGAAAAAATGAAAAGGGAAAGTGAAAAGAGAAAAGGGAAGGTGATCAGAATTTTTGGGGCCGATCACTAGAAGCTGCATCGTCCGATACCGATCACCGCACCGATTACAGGGTCTCCTTGACGCCTTATCATGTAGCATTATTTATTAAACTATATCTAACAACAATGTAAATTAAGTATTGAAATTACAAGAAGAGGAATGTGATGTATTGACAACTGTATTAATTGGCAAGCAACACTAAGTGAGTGGAGGTGCGTGAGTTGCTGAGCTCTCCCGCTCTCTTAGCGCTAGCCAACTTTGAAAACTGCTCATGATCCTTTACGTGACTAACCTTCAAATGTCTGATGGGTGCTTCCACCCAATTCATGCAATTGGCTTGTTACACAGGTTGCAGATTGATAATGTTTTGTCTTTTTTGCACAACACGTAGAATTGTCAAACCGGAGAAGCCATTTTAGCGGAGTTTTGCGTCATCTTCCATTGCTTCCTAAGGCAATTATCGGCCGATTATGATCGGCGACCGATCAGTTGGAGCACCCCTAAAATCTGGCCTTTATTTTTGTCCACTTAAAAAAGATGTATTTAGGCCATAAGAATATTAATTCGTTGGTTGTTTTCTAATAAACTCATATCAGGTTAAGCAATTAGTCATTTTTTGTTATTTATTGTTTACTGTCTATATTAATTGTACTTTTTATTTTAATGGTTTTAGATGGGACACAAGGAGTAGTACATCAGAACAATCAAAATGTGCACATCACAGCGTGGATGCAAGTCGAACATTCAAAAGAGAATTTGACACAAGTTATCTCCCGTAAGTTCGATCGTTATAGCACTATATTAAAGTGTGTATAGTAATAAAGTGATAGCATATTACTACAGTAAGTGCTGTTTTTGTCCATTAATTAAGGCTCAAATTTTAGTTTAATTGTTTTCATTGTTTCCACCTGACTTGCTCTAGAATAAAACAAACTAAACACAGTGCCAACAATCTTGTAAAACATGTGACATATAATGAGATTACAGTAGTTATGCATCAGTAGATCTAAACTATATACCAGCACTAATTTGTCTCAATTAAATATTTATATACATTTCCAGAAACAAAGTTTCCCCCTTCCTGAATTTTTATTGTTTTGCATATTTGTCACACTATTATATATAATTGAGATCATGAAATAATATTACACAAAGATAACCTGAGTAAATACAACATGCAGTAGTGCAACATGCATCAGTTTTGTCAGTTTGTTAATGCAGGTGTGATTTATTTTCTCTAATCACTGTATGAAGGTAGAACAAAAGTTATCATTACTTTTCTAACATGAAAATTTGACCACTACAAGAATATATGAATGACATATATAGAAAAAAGGTTTTTAATCAGTCAAAGTAGATCTAATCCATACCTCCAAACTCACAAAGACTCTCGTTACACTAACACCTGACTCCACTTTCCTGAGGTCATTAACTCAAATATTTGGATATTTCTTCATTAGCAATATAATGTTTTTAGGGTTGTTTTCAATAAAGACATGAAAGATCAGAATTGTCTTTGTGTTATTATTTTAGGCACATTATATTTGACTTAGATGAAGATCAGATCACATTTTATGACAAATCAATGCAGAAAACCTTGAAATTCCAAAAAAGGTAACATACTTTTTTTTTGCCCCTGTATATACACACTTTATTTATTCATATTTTATTGGCTAGCAGCTGAGGGTGTGATGAGAGTGAACGACTTCCATATCCAACATTCATAGGAGAATTGGCACAAGAAATCGACATAAGTTTGATGAATTAACACTATGTTAATAAGTAATAAAAATGATAAAATGTTTTACCGCTTGAAGTTTTAATGAATTTTGTAATAAATATCTTCAGGTTGATTTTTATTTGCTTACTCGCAGGGAAAAATACTGAAAAAAAAATAAAATCAGTTTTAAGGGTAAAGTAATTGATGACCCCCACCTGACTAATGATACAATATGGTATATCAGAACAGGGATTTACAGCACAGAAAGTATTAAATGCATGGATACTGTATTTTCATTATGTGTAAACTGTGATAAAAAAATAATAAAAATAAACATTTTGTGAATTCAGACTGTATGTTGGAAATGTAGGAAAAACAATAGTCTTTTTATTTTAGATGCACTAGGGTTTTGGATTGTAGTGGTGGTGGCAGGGTTGATGTTCTTTGGTCCCAGTCCAGCACTGACTGCAAACGAAACCCCGGGAGAACAGTTGAAGTATTATTTTTTTAAATACTGATAACAGAGGATCTGCCTTTCCATTCTTGAAGCCTTGTCTACTTTATATGTAGAAGGTGCAGATTGAAGGATCCCCTAACCCCACTTTAGGATACATTTGCCCCAACAATGAAATAAACCCCTTTATATAAACTGGATAGGAACCATCATTGCAAGTTGGGGGAAAAAATGTAATGATTTTTGCTTTGATCCACCACCCATGTCTGTGAAGACAAATGAAGGCATGTCACACTGCCTTGGATGGAGCATTGACTTATGCTATGTAGCATCACAATATATGAATAGAATCTCTTGTTATGACCTAAGCCAGTCTTCCTTTTCTCTTTCTCTCAAGCAAATCAACTTGTAAGCTATTTGAAGGTCCAGCATGCTAATAATCTTGCAACCTCTTGCCTGTTGAATGGCAGATGCAGCCAAGAGGTTTCTTCTTCTTTTTCTTCTTCTTCTTAATATTGTCTCACTGGCACAGGGGTCAATGTTCAGATCTTTGAATGATCAAATGCAATGTCTGGGTGTAGGTGTACAGTCTGTCAGATCTGCATTGATTATGTCTTGCCTTCCGTGCAGCCGCTGTCCATCTGCCTTAAGTTGGTATGGAATGCTTACAACAATATCGCGAGCTGTTTCACATGGTCAATCCATCTTATGTGTGATAATTATGAGGCCAAATAGCTCCCACATCATATTGCTGGTAATTTGACAGAGGAGGGATCTACCCAGTGTCCTGTGGATCAATCACATATACAGTACATAGCATGGAGGTGTGACTGGCTTTTTTTGTTTGGCCAGCACTCTGTCCTATAGTAAGTGATTGTTCAAACATCTGTCTGATAGAGCATTGATTTCATTGATGCACCCATTGCACTGTAGGTTGGATACCAGGTATTGGAACATGTCCCTGTTTTTGTGTGAAGCCTGAACATCACTGTGCCAAACAGTGTGCCGAAGTTTCATTTGAGAGCTACAGAAATCACTCGACTGCACTGATTGTCCTCTTTTTTAATCATTCTTTTGAATCACACAGTCCTGACAAAGCCATTTTCACATGTTTGCGCCAGAAAGTTGAGAGAATTTCAGAAGACAATCAAATCGAATTTCAGACATGAAGCAGGCAGTTTGATCATCAGCGCACTTGAATACTGAGAAAACGTTTCCACATTGGTATATAGTATTCAAGCACTAGATGAAACTCTGGGATATGTGCATTAGAGAAATAAGGTCGTTTTTACTCTTATAACTGAGTTCTGTTATTCTGCTCAATCAAAATTCCTACTTTTAATATAACTTTCAAATTCGACAGACTAATACTATCTTTTTAGGTTTTAATAATTAAAGTTTGAATTTTCCACCCCTACAAAGTAGCATATTTTCCTCGACCACAGGGTTTTATCCAACATGGTTGCTTAACAAATGAGAAGCTGCTCACGTCACCAGTTTGTGTTAATAATGGTTAAAACTAAAACATATAAATCACAGCAGTAACTATCAAATCAAACATACTTTGGCTTATTAAAATTTTATGCCCAACTCTGGGTTTATGACCAATGTCTGGGTTTGATTCCCACCTCAGGTCTGTGTGCGTGGAGTTTGCATATTTTTTGCGTATTTTCCCAGTGCACAGTCCAATTAAGCTAATTGGTGTTTACCAAAATCTGTAACGTGTAAATGAGTGATTTGCACTCCATCTAGGGTGTACCCAACCTTGTGCCTCAAGAGTTCTGGGGTAGACTCCAATTTCTAATGCTGCTGGTCTAAAGGTCTGAGCTTTATCAGAGTATAGTTTTGCATTGTAATGGGCTACATTACAGAGGTTTATTACTCTGCCCAAAGCTTTATTAGTATTAAGTCTCAAGCTATTGTAAGGACCTTACTCCATCTATGATTTGCAATTGAGTTTCTCTCCCTCTCATGACTTCAGCCTTTCAACCGTTGCGGTGGGATCACATTTTCACCAAATTTGACCACAGAAATGCCAGTAAACTGATTTGAATTAGTGAAGAGTCTGAAAGGAAAACTGAATTTAACATGCCCACTGGTCACTGTGAATATCTGGTTGTGCCATTTGGGTTATCTAATGCCTCCCATTTTTCGCTCTTACATAATCCATGTTCACCAGGTTTTACAGAGATTGCTAGAAAATAAACTTTTCATTAAGGCAGCTAGGAACATGTAAATTCCACTAGGAATCCATCTCTTGTAATGGTTTCACAATATCTCCTTCCAGGATCCAGATGGAGCCATCCAGAGTCAAGGCCATCACTGACTAGCCCACACCCACCTCCAGACAGGAGCTCCAGGGTTTTTCTAGGGTTCGGAACATTTACAGTAGATTCGTGAGGAACTATAGCATCGTGGCAGCTCCATTCACATCCCTCACTTCCACAAAACTCCCATTCCAGTGAAACGCACATGCATAGAAAGCCTTTATAAACCTCAAACATCATTGACCTGTTGCATGCGCCAATTTCAACCAAACTGTAGACGTTGGACAAATGTCCTTGCATTTGCTTCTAGAATTCTTTGGTATGCAGAGGTGTTTATATTCAACTGGAATAATAATAATAACTGGAAGTTGCCCAGATCCTTTCTCAAAACAAACCCAAATCATCACCGCTCCACTACCGTGCTTGACATTGGGTATACGATTTTTTTTTTATTTTACTGAAATGCTGTGTTTGGTTTGGCTGGGCGTTACAGCCAAATAACTCCAATGTGGAGTTAGGATAGGAAGTTCCAGAGGTTTTGTGGTTTGTTCAGATGCAGTTTCAAACCATGTCATTTGTTTATTCTAGAAAGAAGAGACTTTTCCCTGGAAACCATTTCAAACAACCTACAGTATATTTGTTCCATCTTGTTCTACAGTAATTGTGCGGTTACAGTCTAATTAGCATTGTAATCAGAGATGAACCTCTTGGGTTTTTTGTATTTCTCTGAACATTAGATGGTCTGACCTTGGGATAAATGTGCTGGGACATCCACTCCTGGGAAGATTAGGAAGGTGTCTTGAATGCTTTCCACTTATAAATATAATCTTTCTCAATGTAGAATGATAAACTTCAAATGGTTTGGAAATGGTTTCATAACCTTATATAATATTGTTTGGCTTCCTTAATGTTTTTCCGCACTGCTTTCAGATGGAACCAGAGCAGGAAGGAGAGGTTTTATAGGGAGCAAAATGAAAAACTGAGGAGATATTCAAGGTGAGTTTGTTCACTTCAGTCTAACATTAATGATTAGTGAAGTCATCGGCTATGTTGCCATCTACAGTATATGATTTAATTAACTTATGCTCTGTTGTATATTGTAACAGCCTGCAGATAATGTTGGAAAGTTACTTTAGTATGTCCTGTAATGAGTGCCAGTAAACACATTTTGAGAGGATGAAATGTAATTATTCTTTGTAACATGACAAAGGGGAAAAAAAAAAGAAACTCTATGAACTGCAGTAACAGTACTAGTATAACTAGTGTCATCAGTCACACAGAGTCGCACTGTGCATCTCCTTCAGTTGTTAACATAGCTGGGTATGTGCCTCTTTGTATGGCTGTGTCTTGTCAAATTTTTCTTGATAAAAAAGTCAGGGTGACTTTTGAAAAATGGCAACAGGCAACACTTGAACAAGATCATGCATCACATAAATATGCATTTTGGTTTGTGTGCACTGAAATGTGCTTTCTTACCAGCCGTCTCAGTTAGAACTAGAGCACAAACTATTAAACATCATGCGTAATATTAAAACCAGACAATAATTAATCTACTGTACCTAGGCTATGCAGCATCACAGCATACTGCACAGTATTACAATTAATTGTATTGTACATTGTATTTTTAATTTAATTATTTAATAAATGTTTATTAAAATTGTATTTTTGTATATGAAACAGATCTCTAAACTTTTACCATTTAAGTTGATCAGTCTTATCAGTTTAGTAAATTCAGTATTTGGGATGCTCCATTTTCTTTATTAGTTGATGTTATGATGTGTTTTGTACAGTATTTCTTTTCTTTTCTTTAAAAAAAATTTTTTTTTTACACCTGGTCATAATCTTTCTATAAGCCAGACGCCATGACTCAGCATACAGATAATACCAAGAAAAGGAAAATTTACTGTTAAAAATTGTGGTAATTTTTTAATGGGGCCTCCGAGTGGCGCAGTGGTAAAAGCGCTCGCCCTATCATCCGGAGATCGCTAGTTCGAATCCCGGGTGGTGCTGTAACCTCTCGTAGCCGGAGGTTTAGAGAGAGCTGATTGGCCGAGCTCAGAGGGGAGGGATGAGAGGTACTTGGTGCTCCCACATTAATCACGGCTCTGCAGCCAGTCAGGGGCATCTGTGAGCTCGCGCAACGGAGGGAGCGGATAGCGCCGTCCTCCGAGTGTGTTACGCCGCCCCCAACGGTGCGCGAGCGAGCAGTTCGAAATGAGGCGGTCGGCTGGCGTCACGTGGTTCGGAGGAAACACGTGATAGTCTTTGGCCCTCCCGGCTGAGTGGTAGTAGTAGCCTTAATGTGGGAGCCCCCTAGTGACGGGGAGAAATTAGACACGACTAAATTAGGGAGAAAATCGGGGAAAAATCCAAAAAAATAAAAAAAAATTTTTTTTAAATAGTTGTTTAAATCTGATTGGTTTATTCAGAATATGTCCCTATCACCATTTTGTAAAAAGTTTAAACTAGCAGATTATTGTACTTTTTTTTCCTTCTAATTTCCCTAATTATTTCCTGAATTCTATACATTATAATTGTAGGAAAATTATTTGTTTGATTAATCTGACATAAAATTTTTTTCATTTGTTTTATTACAAAAATGTTGATTAGAGTTTTTATATCCAATATATTACGTTAGTTTGAATAAAGTGTTTAACCAATTTAACACAGTGCAATGTTTTATACAGTGATTTTTCTATTATGTTTTTTAGATTGCAGGACCTGAGAACTTTAAAACCAGGATGCTTGTATTTTACACGCCCCAGCTCTTTCATGTACATGCCTTCTGATATTGCAAATAAAGTCAAATTGGAACAGAAGCATCTTACATTAGTAAGTTATTACCATTCAACATTACGTTAATTGCTTAGTTAATCAGTGACAACTGAAGCACAAAAACATTATTCAATGCTTTTGTTTTTTTTTCCCCATCAATCTATCAGGCATTTTATAGAAACATTATAAAATTTATATTTAAAATATACATTTAAAATTTTCACTTTGTTATTTGCAGTTCATAACAACCATGTGTCAGGCAGTCGAGGTGGCAACAGTTGAAATAAATGCTTTTATTAAATGTTATTGGAAAAAAAATTCTATAGGAGACCTAAGCAAAGTAAAGAAATTCTCTGGTGTAGTTGGTGTAGTTTGGAAAATTAGATGCAACAACCCAGAATTGTGGCAGTGGTGCCTCAAACAATGGAGGCTTTTGGTTATTGATCAGAACTTATATCTCATACAGTATGTCCCCCTATTTGCTATGACATTGAAATAAGATATAAGAAATAATTAAATAACAACAAATACAAATAACTAAATACTTGTATCAATATCATGTGATAAAGGTCATGTGATCTGCAAACAGTATCAGGACCAAAGACATTAGATTAAAAACCAGTGTAGAGAGAGAAAGACCATGAATAATTTGCGACCATAAATAAAGTTAGCATCCTCGGCATCCATGTTTGTAGACTTGGGATCTGTACTCAGGCAGAAAATTCACCGCATACATGACGGCTTGCAGAAATCACAAAATAGTTTTACATGAGATTTATTTATGGTAAAATATTTTTTGTAAGACCAGAAGATGTGATTTTATTAATCTCATAATTCACTTGTTGTAATGGTGTCACATTTGCAATTTCATAAAATTACATAATGAAATACACTTTCGTGTTCCTTATATGGCATAAACTGATGAACAGAAGTGAAATGTACAGGTATGTTATAATTTTCTCTGCTTCCAGAATCAGCACTATCACTCAGGATGAAGGTTGATGCCCAACTACCAGTTTAGAAAAAAAAAAAAAACTGACATATTTCATAATTTTTTTTAATGTTATTTTTCAGCAACTGTTAATATAATCATTTTACTTAACCATGTAATAAAACATATGTGTGTTTTTTTTTATTATACCGCTTAACCCTTAACCACATCACTTAATCATATTGCTTTATTATTGGTTTAACCCTTTTTGTTTATCTATTGATCACCAGTGTTGGGGGGGGGGGGGGGGTTGGGGTATGGGGGCGACACTTTTTAAAGTAACTAATTACATTACAAAATTACTGTCATTAAAAAGTAATCAGTTACATTACAGTGTGACTTTGCATGTGCATGTTGTTTTAGACCTTTATAATTATTCTACCATCATCACGACTTACATCAATTGTCTGAATAACAGATTACATTTTTAAAAATATAGCATGAAAACTGAGTACTTAAATGGCGGCCCTAACGCATTAGATTACTCTTTACATCATGTAACGCGTACATGTAACGGGTTACACCCAACACTGTTGATCACATTACTACATTACTACTTTTGTAAGTTGCATATATTAATGTAAATGTAACTGTTACTAAATCATTTTTTCATTAAAATACTTTATGCTTAGGCAACACAGTGCTGTAGTGGAAAAAAATGTTTTCGGTCACTCAGTTTCTTTGCAAATACAAATATCTTAAAGGTTGCCAAGTCTCCGTGTTCACCTTATACGCCGAGGTCAGGATGCATGATGCAACAATAAGAAAGAGACTGGGCAGAAATGTCATTTATGGGAGAGCTCCAAAACGTAAGCCATTGCTGAACAAAAAGAACACAAAAGCTCATGTCACATTTGCTAAAAATAATCTTGATTATTTTGACAAATAATCTATGGATTGTGGAAGACCAAATTTTTGGAAAGTGTGCATTACAGCATTACATCTGGCGTAAAACTAATACAGCATATCATCTGTGCAGAACATCATGGTAGTGTTCGTGTGATCTGGGGCTTTGCAGCTTCAGGACCTGGATACCTTGCCATAATTGATGGAACCATGAATTCTGTACTCCTACCAGAATATCCTGAAGGAGAATGTCCGACCATCAGTTCATGACCGCAGGCTCAAGTGCACTTGGGTTATGCAGCAGAACATTGATCCGAAACATACCATCAAGTCCACCTCTCAATTTCCCCAGCAACTGGTAATAAGATTTTCATATTATAGAGTACGGAATTATTACCACCTGTACTTAATCAAACCCTCGCATTACTTAATTCCTAGTCATAACAGTTTTTATCAAAATACTTGATATGCATAGGTGGCACGGCGGCATAGCTGAAAAACATGTGTTCAGTCTCAGTAGAAATACAAGGAAAAGCCCTTCACCCTGTCTGGAGATGACATTCTATGATTCTAAAGATTACATGCTAATGCAGTTGAGCTTATAAAGCTTTTATGTATAACAGCAACAGAATCGAGAGAAAACTCTGAGTCTGGGTTTCTAGCACATGTATTAAAACATACGTTTGTCATTCAGCACTGACTTCTGATACATAAGGAGTAAATCTGATCAGTAGCAGTGAGCCAATCAACGTGCTTTTTACAGCTACCAGAGATGGGGCTCATGTGCATGTTGTAGTTTGAGTGGCATGACTATAGTGCGTGTCATGTACTGTATGTGTTTAAATGTCATGACCATGACTCTGTTTTATACAGAGGGGAGACGATTTGCCTCCTTTTTGAAATTGCATTTTTTTTTTTTGGCATATTTGTCACACTTAAATTATAGAGATCATCAAACAAACTTTAATATTATACAAGGATAACAGCGCAAAGATAAATATGAGATGCAGTTTTTCAATGATTTCATCCATTAAAGGAAAAAAACCTGTTAAAATCTCATTGTCCCTATGTGAAAAAAGTAACTGCCCCCATTGCTAAATCATGACTTCAACTTTGATTTTTGGAAAGCTGAATTAAATTACTACTATTAACGAATTACTAAAATTACACAGTACATCTGAACAATTAGATATACACATGTACAATTCTTTCAATCCTTTGCTTACACTTTCTAAATTATTTTATGCCCTAACTACAACTCAACAGCTCAACCCAACTGGTTTATATGTAATTTAATAATTATGAAATGATCATTCATAAAGTATCTAAATGCAATTAGTAACACCACATTATAGATGTGCTTCGTGATCAGGAAGCATTTCTTCATTAAAGCATTTATGACAGAATTTATAAAATGGTTGCTAATGTCATGATGCGTGGATGGGTGGTATTGCAGGTTGTGGTTGTTGTGGGCATTAAAAGGGCAGGCATAGGCACAGAGGGTTCTTTGAACAAAAAGAGTCTTTCATTTAAAATAAAACAAAGATTTAAAAAATAAAGAAACTAAACAAACCAAACTCAAACTCTGAAGACAGGAAGAAATCTACACGTCGACTCTTAAGCACAACACACAGACACTTTAGAGCTTAAACAGACTAGAGACTAAACAGAACCACAGACCAGACTAAAGACTAGGGGACAACCCAGAGACTAGAGACAGGGGAGACACTAGAAACAAAGGGGGAAACTGAAAACATACGAAACTAGAAAGAAAAGGGGCTAAAACCAGACTGAACACAAAGACAAAAGGGCATATTCAAAGACACACTTAACCAGACACAATAATCCTGATTTCAAACATTTAGAGCCAACTTGAAACAAACTTTAAGCAAAAGCAAACAAAAACAAAACAAAAACAAAACAAAACAAAACAAAACAAAACAAAACAAAACAAAACAAAACAAAACAAAACAAAACAAAAACCCTCTAGACATTCTCACTGCTCGACCCAGTTTCCCAGAACTAACAGCTTTTTATAACAACACTAATGAGCTCCATCATCACCTGACCGAGGTGCCTTCTGGGAAACTGAGTCTACAAACAGAACTACACAAACTAAAAATAATCGTGCACACAGTGCCCTCTAGGGGTGGACCCTTACAGCTAATGCCTATTAATGTAGAAGCAATCGTTTTAAAATGATGAACGAAGTATGTATTCATGCTTAACTAATGCTTTATAGTGTGCAGTTATTAGGAAATGTTACCACAAAGTTAATCATTTGCATATTAGCATTTGGCGGCCAACCCTCACACACTGACGTTTAGAGCCATGAATCACAGGCAGACTGTTGATTTGGGTTTTAGGCTTTGTGACTTTTGACTCAACTCAATAGCAATAAAGTTTCTGATTTGTCTCAGGCGGCTCTGTTCATTAAAGTTTTTGGAATAATAAATACCAAACAACTAAAAGTATTTACTAACCATCGTTAAATACTGATCAACTTGTGTTGATTCTTGAAACGTCATGTCTCATTAATTTTATATATTGTATTTCATTATTGTTTATTTCTATTTTTACCTGATTTTTACTTTTATTCTGATCTGTACAGCACTTTGGTTAACCTTGAGTTGTTTTTTAATGTGCCGTATAAATAAAAGAAGTGAAGTCATACACATAGATAATCTTTTTAAGCATGTTAAGACCCCAAAAAGCCACAGATACTTAAAAATATATATAATTGGAAGAACAATAGGGCCTCTTACACCGAGCTGATGTCATAGCACTTGGGGCCTTAATAAGAGATCAAGTATTTAGATACCAAACAGGACAATTTTCCTTTATTATACAGTTTTTCCCCACCAGAAAGACTTTTTTTCTTTTAAAACCATCATGTAATTTGCCTGCATAGGAAGTAAGTTTCATGTCTGTTGGACCCACTGAAGAATTAGTAGGAATTTTAAGTGGGACCAACGTACATATCCTTAGTCCTGCTGTAAAAAAGAAGCTCACTTTGTTGTATCAAAATTCTGTAAGAATAACTGTTTTTTGTGTACCATATTAAAAACTTTAACCAAAATAAAATAAATAAAAGTAATTAACATGCAAAATTCAGTGTGTAAAAATGAAAAAAAAAAAAAAAAAACAACAACCAGGATTTATAAAGATAACACTTTATAAAATAACATCACAAAATATCAAACAATCTTCTGATTTTTTTAAAAACAGAACATAGATAGGAATAGTTCAATAACTAATTGGATTCATTACATGCCCATTTATATTTTATTAACAAAAACATGACATGAACATTCTTTCTTTTTTTACTTTTTTTGTACAACAGTGTAGCTGATCCCAGACTTAACTGTTTTGAAATTTAATTACAACTGAACAATGATATAAGTAACTGTGCAAGTTCTGCATCTTCCTGTTACATACAATAAAACACCACACTACATTATTTTGTGTCATTTAAGTTTAAAGCTGAACACAAAACAAGCTTAAAGCCAGCGTACAGCGGCTGAGTGAATGTTGTATGGACTCTGTGGAGGAGCCTCATTGTGTCAGAGACGCTGTAGAACCTGCATGTCTTTGGACTGTGGGAGGAAACCAGAGAACCTGGAGGAAACCCACCAACGGGAATCGAACCTGGCCAGGTGCAAGGTGACAGTGCTAACCACTACACCGCCGTGCCACCCCCTTCCCATTTTCATTATTTTAATGAGAACTCATGTCCATGTATATTTCCTGAACAAGTCATTGTGTACAGTTCCAACAGAAACAGCTTCTCTTACCATATGGAGGGATTTTGTGGAATTCCTCCTCGCAGAATTCCTTAAATTGCTTTTTCAGCTCGGAGAGAGAATTTCTAAGGCCATCATATGAGAGCGGCGGATGGACAGTGATGCCAGGGGAATCTTCACATCCAGAAGAGACACAGAGAGAACAGACCGTCTACAGAAAGAAAACCAAAACAGAGCTGAGAAGGGGAAAGGTGGCCTTCCTTCTGATCTTACACAGGAACATTTAGGGTTGAAAATGCAAATTCATGGCTTAATTGGTTGCAAAGATTGCCAAAGCTGTGGTACATAAAGAAACATGCGGTTTTATTCAGAGTTGGAGATTTGGGACCAAATGTATCAGTATGTAAGCAGAAATATCTTTTTGAATTCAGAGTTAGATTATACACCTGCTTAAGTCAGATTACGATCATTAAAACCACCCTTTTAAATATATATATAAAAAAAAAAACAGGGAAATAAAATGTACTCTGAGATAGCCGGAGCTTGGCAAAGGTTGTTGTACTGGGACCACTTGTACTTGTGCACACTCCACTCCAGTCGTGTCTGGCTCCAAGCAATGGAAGGCTGTGATTTAGTTTTGAAAGCCTGAGATGTATACTGACGGGTCACCGCTACGCTCTGGTACTGGGAACAGGTTGGGCATGGGGTCAAAACCCAGTGTTATACTTCCTGTATAACAGAAAGTGATACACAACCAGAGAAGGATATTATAATTTGAGGACATTGTACCGAATAGCAAAGGAAATCAGAAACAAAAGGTCTAAGCCTGTTGGGATCACGGAAGCATGGTTTGGTGAAGGCAAATGTTTGTCACCATACTGAGGTGGGAAAGGCAGGACAAACAAAACTGGAAAATGGTACAGTAGTGCTTATTATAATCCAAGAGGATGTTGAAGTAAAGAAGGATGTTTTCTACCGTAGTCTATAAAAACTGAAAAGACGACCTTAGCAAGGTGCTGAGAGACTTCAATGCAAAAGTAACTAGTGATAACTAGTGAGCACATGGGGAAGGATGTTTGAGAAAGTGGGTAGTGGGAAAACTCAAAGAAAACAGGGAACAACTGTTTGGTCTTTGTGAGGGAAATAACCTTATAATATGAGGTACAATAAGTTAAAGGGACACCCTATTGTACATTTCTACATCCATGAAAGATCAGAGCCAACCACACTAGGTGACACTGTGTAGAAGAACAAAGGAACATAACAGTAAAGAATTTTCACTGCAAGCAGTAGAAAAGTTATTTGGTTTCTACCAATGCAACTGACTTTGGGGGGAAAAAAAGTGTACATTAGAATCACGACAGTATTAGGACAGAATCACTGTCACTGACAAAATTCTGTCATGACTGGTCAAGTTGCTTTACAATGGTGTAGAGATAGTATAAGGTAATATGCAACAGTCAACTCACACACTTAAAGATTGCAGGGTTGCATTTTCTTGCCTTTCCTCATCATTAGCGCTATACAGTAGCCTTGAAGATGAGACAGACCACAGCATGCCAGACGAAGGCTATACAGATGGTACTCGACTAAAATAGTGGTTTAACTGCCACGTCTCCCGGCGACAACATTTGGGTTTGTGCGTTTGCTGGTTTTACCATTGAGTGGCGCTATATAACTATAGACTGAGGTCTTTATTATCTCAAGAATTAATGAGCCGCAGCTCCTTTGGATCTATTTCTATTTCATTCATCTACTTCAACATAACATTAAGAACAAGAACACTGAAACTTCTAAAAAAATATTATTAACTAAATGTGAGCTGAAAAATAGTTGTCCCAGGTGGGAAGACACTGCTTTGTGTAGTTAACATCAAAGTACGTCATGCTATTTCTCAATTCCAAAGATGCAAAGAACAGGTTAACTTGGAAGTGCACACTTGAGGGTTTGAGGTATATTGCAAATGGAACTCAGAGTACAGGATGCATCAGCCAGCCATGATATATTATACCATAACCATATTATACCAAAGAATGCCAGTTAGAAATATACAAAATAAAATACATCCGCTGTTTTAACCACTACACAGTCATCACAGCCAGTGGTAGTTTTACGACAGTTTTTTTTCTTTTAGATGAGGCTGCGTTGGCAACAGTAAGATTTCTAACATTTTGCAGGCTGCCATTTGAGAAAGTAGAGAATAACAGGTGCTCTTTTGTAAATGACCCACTATGGTTGGTTCATTTGACCCAGCATAAACAACCAAACAATGAGTTTACACAAATATTTTTTAGTGTACTGCATAAATATGATTTAGTACAACAAAATTCCTGAAAAAAAAAAAAACTCATATGTTTTTAATGTTTTTAAATGAAACACTTTTTTTTTTTAAAATAATAACAATAAACAGACATGATCATAGGCTATATAACAGTTCATTCTTTGTATTTGATGATTCTAATTGTTGTAGTAGTATTTCTTATTATAGTATTTCTAACATGTTATGACTTTTTATGACTTAAGTTCTAATTACATAAAAAAAAAAAAGAAGCTGAAACTGAAAATGTCACTTTGCACCACCTGGTGGTCATTTCACAAATTACTTTGAAATGCAACAGATTTACCGCACGGCGGTTATAAGTATTCTGGTTGACTACCTTCTGTAGGTTAGCTGTAGTTTAACATTGGTCTTAGAAAATCCGTGCCATGCTGATGACCTGCCATTACTTGCGAGAATTAAAGACAAAAACTTGAAGACGCATACCAGCAGCTCAGACAAATATTAACATCAATGCTGATAAAGACAAAGCAATGCTGACAGGGCAACAATTGAAGAATTTCTTATCTTAGTATTTCATGGATTGTCATAATCTAACCAAAGGTGGGGACACTGAGGGAAACGACATTATATCAGGAACAGCAAAGCCGACCAAGAATGAAGACTTAATTATGGTATTAACCACCAGGAAATCCAAAAACATCAGCTTTATTCTAAAACCCTACTTTTTTTTTCTTTTTTTTTTTCCCCAACAGTACACCTTTGAGTGTCGCGCTTTGTAGAGCTGAATGTTGACAGCAAAAAGCACAGATCATTTGGGGATATTTCATAAAAAGGTCTTTTGTGGGGTATTCTGATCCAACAGTCTACACAAGATGATGTGCACGATGATGATCTTTGATGCAGATAATTATAACGTAGCAAAAATGGAAATGGCTGGGACGGATGAACAGAATCCTGTCTGGTGTACTTCAATAAAAGGTGCTGCACTGGACTTCAGATAGAATGAGGAAATCAGTCTGGTCTAGGGAAATATTGAGAGGAACAGTGGAGAAGATGAGAGAGTGCAAACCTGACCAGGAAAAAACTCAGACGACGGGGGATGAAACTCTCTTGTGGATGCCTAATGCATATGCATAAGAAAGTGAAGTAATGAAGATGAATTGGATAGAAGTCATTTGGCATTATATAATATAATTGCTATTTTATTGCTGCATTGCATTGATTTTAAGTTTCAAGCATCAAACAGTGGTGCTGGACTTTATTCTGCTCTTCACAATGTGAGAAAACCAGCCTCTGTGAATCTGAAGTGTTACCTGAATGAAGTGTAGATTATCATGTGTGCGGGAAAGTTGCTCCAGCTCGGTGACTCTCCTCTTAAGATCAGTGATCTCCTGCTCCAGTTGCTCCAGAAGTCGTTCAGCTTGATTCAGTTCCGCCTTCTCCTGAGCTCTGATCAGCTCCGTCACCTCCGAGCGCTTCTTCTCCATGGAGCTGATCATCTCAGTAAAGACGATCTCATTTTCCTCCACTGCCGTCTGAGCACGAGACTGTTACACACACACACACACACACACACACACACACACACACACACACACACACACACACACACACACACACACACACACACACACACACACTCTCCTCAGGTATAATTTATGGTGGGTATCATCATCTCGGGTCATCATCGGGTCTCGGTCAGACTTGCATCCAAACATAGTTCAACCAGAATCAATGTGCTTCTGTTCTTTTCATGTAGAAGTTTAGTTCCACTTTAAGTTGACTGGGTGCAGGTCCACTTAAACCTCCACCATTTTACCCTCTCTGACTGTGACTCTTGATGCCTGGTTCTTGATGCTGTGTGTGTTTCTAGGAGCAGCTCCGTCTCTACTCACTGCTCCCCTTAATTGTGATCACATCCTGTTTCAGTTCATCCACCTTCTTCTGCTCCTCCTTTAGATCACACTGTACACAAATCATGTTTATCATCTGCACCAAATTTCACTGAAGCTGTCTAACAGTATTATGACTAAGACTGGGTGAGGAGGACAAATTAATGTAATACTTGTAAGTATAAACACAACACACTGAAATGTAGACTGCAAAAAAAAAAAAAAAAAAAAAAAAAAAAAATTTTTACAGAAAATAACTTTTACTGTAAAAAAAAAACTACATACAAATCTCTGTAAAATTACAGACGTTATCTGTAAATTAATAAGTCGACTGTCATTTTAAGTATTAATTTATTACTGATAAATATACTGATTTCTATTCTATACTTGTTGTTGCTTTATTTGAAGGTGTTTGATCTTATACATTTACAAAAAAAATCTGGAATATAACAGTGTTTCTCTGCTAAATGTCTAATGCTGTTGCTTTATGGAAGGCATTTGATTGTAATACTTTAGGAAAAAAAAATTAAAATGAAAGGATTTTGCTGCTAAACATCTAGTGGTGTTGTTTTAAGGAAGGTTTTAAATTTTGGAATATTTTGTAAAATATCAGTGTTTCACTGCCAGACCTTTAATGCTGTTGCTTTATTGAAAAAAAAAAAAGATACTGCAAAATAAAGGCATTTCTTTGTAAAAGATGACATTTTTTCTGTAAATTGTCTGTTTTTGCACATAATATAATTCGAGTATTTTACCTTAATTTTACAGTTTTTGTTTGGCATCCATTGCTGACCTTCATTTGACCTCATTCATTTTAAAGAAGTTATTATTATTATTTTTTTTTAAGCGTACTGTACTGTATTTAAATAATTCTTGCATGAATGAAGTCAATTTCTGCGCTTATACCCTGCCTTGCTTCATCTGAGAATTATGGTGAAATGTTGCAACCACAATTTAAATCTGACAAGAGATTAAAGTCATTGATTAAAAAAAAAAACAAAAAAAAAACCAAGGTTTCTCTTCTCACCTGTTTCTTGGTTCTCTCTGCTGAAAGTGATACAGTGTCATGACATTTGTGATAATCCAACATACACAAAGAACAAGTAGACCTTTGATCAGTGCGACAGTAGTAGATCTCGATCGGTTTGTCATGCTGAGAGCAGATCTTCTCTTGAAGTTTTGATGAGGCTTCAATTAAGGTGTGCATTTTCAAACCTGGAATTTCAAGATGATCCTTAAGATGAGTTTCACAAAAGGAGGTCAGACACATCAGACAGGACTTGAGGGCTTTGTGTTTTCTCCCGGTGCAGAATTCACACTCCACATCTCCAGGTCCAGCGTAACAGTGAGCAGGAGAAGCGGCTCGGGCTCCAGCCTTCTCCAGTTCTCCATGAGTTCAGCCAGCATCTCGTTTCTGCGTAGCTCAGACCTCGATGCGAAAGTCTCTTTACACTGAGGACAGCTATAAACCCCCTTCTCATCCTCCTGATCCCAGCAGTCATTAATACACACTTTACAGAAGCTGTGACCACAGGGAATCGCAACTGGATCCTTCAGGAGATCTAAACTCAGTGGACAGGTGAATTGATCCGCTGATAGGTGATCTAAAATCCTGGCCTCAGCCATTAGTCTTCATCCACACACTGAGAGAAAGAAAGAGTGTGAGAGCAGCTTTGATAAGTTTAGATTGGTTTTCTCTGAAATCAGTAGATGTGGCTTCCTGTTTGTCTTTCTGAGACAAAGAGCATGAAGAAAAAGACTGAGAGTGTGGGGAAGAGAGAACAGGAAGCCCTGCTCCATATGCATGTCAAAAGCGGTTCCAACATTTGGACAATTGGACTCATAGGGTTAAAAAAGTGCCTCAATGCATGGATAAGCTTAGTAGTAGTGAATTAATTTGCAAAACTGTTTTTTTTTCTTTCAATTTGTATAATAATATAAATCCCAAAAGCTATTTAATTTTTTTTTTTGCAGAATCTGAAACATATTATACACAATTCAACTATTTATTCATAGTTATTGTGCTGCCAGAGTGCACTGGAATGATGCTCTACCAGTTTTGCGTCTAATTAAGGAGAAAGTATAGGTTAACATTTTGGGAAATTTGACAATTTCTATGTCTCCCTCGTGCCAAAATCCAAACAAATGCTCGAACAGGTAGCTCCAAAGGTGGATAAAACCATCCATGATGCTCTGAGATCATGCACCGCTGCCTAAATGTGGGAGTTTCCTCTTGGAACATGGAAAAGTATAAAGCTGCATCATACACGTTCACAGAGAGGAGAATGAGGGAAGCAGTGCTACAGAAGGAAACTAAAGACACAACTCCAACAGAGTGAATGTAGGAGCCTGTCGCACAGACTAAGGATGATACTGAACTATAAAATAACAACATCCAGAATGTAAATGCAGACATGTCTATAGTAGGCGAGCTGAACACCTTCTACACTCACTTGCAGTGATGCTAACAGTGCTAGTAGTGCTAATGGCAGCAGACAGAAGGATGCCAACCATTACCATCCAGAATGCAGTTTGAAGTGCTTTGAAATACAGGCTGCATCTCCTCACTACCTGACTGGTCACATTACAGTTTGCATACCATATATATCATATAAGCTACTATAATTCCCTCCACACTCACCACCAAGCTGGAGGACCTGGCATTCAGACCACCTCTGTGTCTGTTGGACTAATAGAGGTAAAAAGGTGCTCTCAGTCATGAACTATATATGAACTTGTTTTTGCACACAATCTTAATTAAGGGAACAACCACAACCTTACTTATTAATTAATTAATTAATTAAATCTGTACATTTTATTAAACTTTCTAAAGACAATTTTACTGACCAGTTGACTAAGGCGCATACATTTTATTGTGCACTATGCCTAGCAAAAATAAAGAAATGTAAAAGTCTAAGTCAAAAAGGTGCCCCGAATTTTAGAATAGGGTGGAATTTTATGGCAAGACCTTCATAAAGCCCCAGATGCTGGGGGGGGGGGAAAAGCATCACACTATGATGTCACTCAATGTAATGTCATTCAATATGATGTCACTCAATGTAATGTCATGCACAAAATTATTAGCCAATTTTCAGCATAGGTTTAAGGCATCGTTACGGCTGACCCGTTTGAGGTATTAAAAATTCCTTCGCAATTTTGCATCCTCAATGTTATGAGATTACATAGACCCGGTGTGGACACAATTGTATAAATCCCTTAGGAGGAGTAAATCAAATTCCACTGGGTGCATTTTGCGGATGACCCGAAATATCTGACTTATTTGAGTAGTTGAGCAGGACCCATGACATTCAATGCAAAAGTTGTTCAGCTCAATGAGCTTTAAATGTGTACTGGGTTTCACATGTGCAAGTGTGTATGATCTATGCAGCAAAATCTCATGTGAGGGCTGGTGCCATGCCCAGGGCCCAGCCACTCAGGCATCCTAATGGCAGCACATTTCAACCTTTCTGCCGATTTTCATTTTCATGAATTTTTGAGTATGTTAAGACCCAAAAAAAGCCCTGAATGCTGGAAAAGAAATGCTTAGAAAAAACCACAGCACCCTTCACACACAATGACACCAGCATCCTGAGACATCAGCACTATCATAGCAATGACAGTGACTTAATAGCCATGATGTCAATCTTTGGCAGTGGCAGCAGAAAGCCAGAACGGGAGGCGTAAAAGTCGAGGCAGCAGCTGACATATTAATTGTGGCTATATATCGAGAGCTGGGCATCACTAAAGGCACACGTGTTGAGGCATGAACACAGTCTAACAGTGGCTGACAATCAGCAAGGCCAGAGGCGAAAAAAGGAAAGTCCATGCAAACCCTCACAGCCTGCCTTGCACAATCTTTACCCCTGATCCTGATGATTTCCTAAGTGGACTAAAGTTGTAAATATGCAAAATTTGGACAGGTTATCTTGAACATAAAATTTTTAGTTTTGAAAAAAAAAAAAAGTAAAAAAAGAATTTTTTTCCAGTTTTGGTTTCCAGTCAAATGCTTTTTAAAATACAACGTGCTTTATCATGTTTCCACTCTATTTTTCCATTTACTTTTTGATTTCAGGATTTTACAATGCTGTTAATTTCACATATTTTGTTAGAGGGTAGAACAGGATTTCCGTATGTCTTTCTCTCACTCTCAGTCTTTCTCTCCATGCCTCACACACACACACACACACACACACACACACACACACACACACACACACACACACACACACACACACACACACACACACACACACACAAACAGGAAGCCACAGCTACTGATTGCTGAGAATGCAAAGTTGATTTCTGAGAGCTTTTCTCTCACACATTCTCACCCTCCTTGGTGTGTGAGTGCAGGAAAATGCATATGTACTGTATATCTATCATGTTATATGCACCACAACCAATAATACATGATATCCTATTAAATAAAACATATAGTCAACACACCTATCATTTTTTTTTACTCTTGTAGTGACTTAAGAGTGTAAAAATCCCTTTTTTTTTGCCTTCAACAATAATAATGAAAAGAAATTCACTAAGCACCTTGATTTTTTATTATGTATTAAGGTTTCGTAAAAAAAAATGTAGCCATGCCATGGTTTGCTTAAAATATGTAAGTGTCAAGCTTCTAAAATAAGGTTATATAGCAGTTTTCAAATTAAACGTTTAGTTATAGAAAACCTTGTTTGATAGAGGAAAAAAATGAATAACGTTTTGTTCCCCCACTTGAACGCTCCTCATTCCTACTGTTTGCAAAACCAAGAGATCAGCAGACAGACATTCTCATACTAATGAAAACCTCCTTCTCACATGGTTCTCACTTGCTCTCCTCAAGTCCAATCTCTTCCATTATTGCTGGCAAAAACTTGCATGATCAAGTGTGGCCTGTTTATTTATGACTTGACCACGGTTTGTTTCCTTGACCACGAATTCGCCTCTTGTTTTGGACTCTAGCTTTTTGGATATTTTGTGTTGTCGACTTCTTACCTGTTACCGACTACGAGCTTGGACTACGGACTGCTTTATGTGTCTCCGGCTTCGACACCCACCTGTTCCATGACCATGGTTAATCCTTGCTCCTGGCCGAGCTCTAGCCCTCTAGCGAGCCTGACATGTTCATGAATAATCAAGCAGATTAAAGGCTTAGAGATGAAGGTGGCCATCATTACACCCTCAAAAAATAATAAAACAATCAGAGACAGATAGCAAAAAAAGGAGAGTGACCAATACAACGAGAAGTTTGGAACATTCTTAAAAAGAAAGAATTAACAACAAAAGGCCTGGAAGACCATGAAAGACAACTAAAGTGGATGACTGCAAAGTTCCGGTGAAGAAGAACCTTTTAACACCATCTGACCAAGACAAGAACCCTCCTGAGAAGGTAGGCCTGTCTTTGTCACGGTCTACACTCAAAAAGCGGCTTTATAAAGTAAATCACTAAATTACTGGTAACGCTCAAAAACAGAAACGCCAGAACAGACTTTGAAAAATTCTTTGGACTGATGAAACCTAAATGAACTTGTATATGAACGTATACCAGCTTGGTGGGAAGAGAAAGGTATGGAGTAAGAAAGGAACCGAAGCAAACCACCTCATCTGTCAAACATGGTGGAGGCAGTGTGATGGCGTAACAATGTATGGCGGCCAGTGGAACATTGGTGTTTGAGACCTGACTGCTGATCAAAGTAGCCGGATATATTCTCAAGTGTATAGTATAGTGTTCTACCCCTCTCAGATTCAGTTACATGCTGCAAAACTGAACAAAAGTACTTCGCTTCATATTGCAGATGGATATTGACCCGAACACAGTGAAAATGTCCAGGGCAAAGAAATGGGCTATTTGTCAGTTTGTCACAAGTTTTCGTTCATGTCTATGGGTTCCAGTCTTGACTTGACTCATTAACAGCAAAGTATTTTCATCCAAGTATTACGGCAATCCTTATTTTTGTAATTATGTTGTTCTGTTAGTTATGTGTGTATTAACATGGTTGTAATTCCTGAATTGTTAAAAATACAATTTTGCCAAACCCCTTGACTTAACACTGAATGTCTTGAATTTGCTCACATCTTTAATAAGTATTGAATTTCAAAATCAACTGCTGGTGTACAAATTCATATGGCGTTGTACAGATTCCAAACAAACAAACAAACAAACAAACAAACAAACAAACAAACAAACAAACAAACAAAACAAAAAACTCTTGTTCCAAAATATATAGACTATAATTAATAATTAGTGTTATTATTATTCAATTCATCTTGCAGTGGTGTAAATATTATAAATGGTCAGTGTGTATTAGAATTATATACTGTACTGTGTGTGCCAAGTGGCAGATCCTAAATGATTTGTTAAAGCTTTTCTTAACATTTTAGATGAGGCAACAAAGGTTTTTCTTTAAAGATAGAGGTATAAAGGTTAACTAAGCAGAAAAAACCTATAATAACAACCATAAAGATTAATTTGTTTATCATATAAGGTCCATGGGCTTATTAAGTAATTAAACTTGATGTGCTACAGTATTACTGTATATTATTATTATTATTATATATTTTTTTATATTATTTTTTTTATTATTTATTTTTTACATTTTTTAAAGAAGTTTATAAGTGATAAAAATTATATATACATAACTAACATCTCACGGCCCACCTGTGCCCTTATGGTGGAGATATTATAGATATTAAGATATTATAATCTGAGCAGAATCCCATGCCGATAAAACAACCCCTCATTGTGCTTTCTGTCACCGCTGTCATTCACGTCTCCTTTTTTCCCACGCTGTCATGCCTTTGCGCTCACGTGCTTATGTTTTCCTACTGGCTGTCATGCTTTCTCACACACACCCCGCCCCTTTACACACCGGCATCCCATTCACAACTAATTTCTTCCGGCATTTAAGGAAGCGCAGAACGCTGTCTCGCTGCCAGATTATTGCGTGCCTTCAGAGCCCAGTTTTCTCGCGTTTCTTTTCCGTGTTAGTTGTTTCCGTTCTCGACCTCGCTTGTTCTCGGTATTTGCTTCTAGCCTCTCGTTTTTGTATCTTGATCGCTGTTTGTTTTCCCGCTGGTTTTGACCTCTCGCTTCGTTTCACGTTTACGTCTCTGCTCGCTCCCCCTTTGGATTATTCGCATCGCTGACTGACTCACTGGCTTTGAACTCTCGCTCTGGCTCACGACAACGTCTCTGCTCGCTCCCTTTTTGTCACACGCATCACTGACTGATTTAACTGGCTTTCCGACCCATTGCACCGGC
>JAAGKR010004270.1:0-63431 GCA_011419295.1 Clarias macrocephalus | reverse complement strand
AAAAAAAAGTGATCATTTACCCTGCAGCAGGTTCTCTCAGGATGCCTCCTGACCCTCAGGTCATGATTATCATAGTGCTGAGAGAAACAGCTTGCAGGACCTTCACCACCAGGAGCATGAGAAACAGAGAGACAAGAGGGAGAGTGACCCTGAATCAGCCATGCAGTGGAGCAAAAAGGATGCTACTGCTGCGAGGAGATAAAAGAGCCTCACTCATGTTTGTATTCACCTGGGGAAGCCAAATGGTATGGAAAGTGGTTTTCTTATGAGGTTATATTTTCTGGGGTGAGTAAGCACGTGCATCTTCTCTTCAATATTAAACAAAAGTGCATGAGGGCAAGCCAAGATGCTCGGTAAAAGTATTTCCCTGACTTGGTTAGGGGAAAGTACGGTGCAAAGATGTCACTAAATCCAAAGTGTACACGCCAAAAAAAAAAAAAAAAAAACTAAAACCTTTATCTACTCTGTATATCTTCCTATCATGTGTTGGTTGAAATACACATTTCAGGCATGAAAAATGATGGAAATAATAATAATAATAATAATAATAATAATAATAATAATAGTAATAAAAAAAAATTATAATAATAATAATAATAAATAATAAATAAATAGATAGATGGATAGATAAATAAATAAATAAATAAATAATAGTAATAAAAATAAATAATAATAATAATGATGATAATAATACTAATACTACTACTAATAATAATAATAATAATAATAATAATAATAATAATAATAATATCTGATTTTTATGTTCCTTCCTCCATACTCCCTCACCCTCTCATTCTCTCTGCTGAGACACAGCCAGGTGACGTTTAAAATAAATGGCCTCAGAGACAACTGAATTCTGGTGCAATTCCCCAGTGCTGACTGTAATGGCATTTTATCGACAGGGTAAATCCCAGCAGGCATCAAAAGTGCCACACTGGAAAATGAATTGAAGGCAACATTCCATTCCATTCGTGATCTCCAGTGAGGTTTTATTTAAACAGAATGTTCATCTGGACAACTCAGAGCAGAAGCTGAACTATACTATGCTACTTATATACAGTACATTCATGAGGTCTGTTCAAGTCAAACCTGGAATTGTGATGAACTTTCTTGTGAGTGAAGTCATAAAACTGATTGAAGACAACTTCTAGAAAAACTCCATCATAGAAGAAGAAGTTTGACGTTAGACGATCCTGGCCGAGGTGGCTCGAAACACGCTTCAGTCGTTCCCGTGGACATTCAGCGAGTGGGACGCCTGATCCTTAAAAATCGAAGGTTAACTTTGTAGACTCCGGCTTGCGGAAGAGCCGCTTCTGTCTGCGGGAACTGTACACACGATCATTCATCCACTCCACTTCCTGGGAGGCCAGGGTTCAGTGCATTAGTGTATCAGGGAATTATATAGAGAAATAAAGGCAGTTTTTACTCTCATAACTCTATTCTGTTATTCTGTACCTTCAAAAGTCCCGGCTTGACCTGAACGGAGTCCATGTGGGCAATTAAAGTGTCAAATAACTCAATATTTATGTAAATGTTGATTTTTATGCTGATGACACTGTTATGTATTCATCAGCTCCCACTGTAGATGGTGCTCTTGGGAGTCTTGGCAAGAAAACGTTCAGTCGCTTACAATCTGAACTCAGGGAGCCTGCGCTGACATTAAACGCTGACACACATAAAATCAGATTGTTTACAAAAGTCACAAATCATCAGCAGCTTTTACAATGCAAAGGTGATTGATGAAGTGTTTTTCGCTGTAAAGTGGATTGGGGTTTTCATACACTCAGGTCCATAAATTTTTGGACAAGGTTACGATTGTACATCATCATCAAACATGGAAGAGGCAGTGTTATCGCATGAGCATGTGTGTGTGTGTGTGTATGCCTGTAGAACTGGGTCACTGGTATTTATTGATGATGTGACTGCTGATAGAAGTAGCAGGATGAATTCTGAAGTGTACAAAGATGTGGCTTCTGCCCAGTTTCAGTCAAATGCTGGAAAACTGATAGGACAGACCTTCACAGTATAGATGTGTAATGACCCAAAACTTACCCCCCGCCCACCCCAAGGAAGAGAAATTGAAAGTTCTCAAGCGGCCGAGTCAGTCACCCAACTGAGCTGTTTTTCACTTACGGGAAGACAAAACTGAAGGCAGAAAGACCCACAAGCATACAGCAAAGCCCTGGCGAAGCAGCTCAATAACCGAAACTCGGTGTGCATGGGGTTCCAGACTTTGGGAAGTCATCGACTTTCAAATTTTTTGCATTCAAGTATGAAAAAAATCATTCTATTTATGGTTGTGTCGGTTTCACCAATTTGAGCTTGTGAAAATGGAGGGACTTTGTTAAAAAAATTAAAAAAAAACCTTTATGTGGGGCCTCCAAGTGGCGCAGGGGTAAAGTGCTCGCCCATGCGGGTGATGCTGTAACTTCTCGCAGCTGAAGGTCCAGAGAGAGATGATTGGCCGAGCTCTCTCAGAGGGGAGGGATGAGAGGTACTTAGTGCTCCCACATTAATCACGACTCTACAGCCAATCAGGGGCGTCTGTGAGCTCACGCAAGCGGAAGGAGCGGATAGCGCTGTCCTCCGAGTGCGTTACGCCGCCCACAACGGTGCGCGAGCGAGCAGTTCAAACAGGTGCTGTCGGCTGGCGTCACGTGATTTGGAGGAAACACATGATAGTCTTCGCCCTCCCGGCTGAGTGGTAGTAGTAGCCTTAATGTGGCGCCCCCTAGTGACGGGGAAGAATTGGACACGAGTAAATTAGGGAGAAAATCTGGGGAAAATCCAAAAATTAAAAAGCCTTTATTTTCTTAATGGTTAATGCATTTTTTTTTTACTCCAAATACTTATGAACCCAACAGTAGATGGCTTTAAAAGAAAGGATTAGAACACCACAGTGCTCTACAGGGAGCCATGGTAATGACAGCATCATGATGACAGCTACCCACGAGAGGCCGACTACTTCACTCTTACCCCAGGGGTTAAAAGATTTTACTACTGCTCGAAAGGTCGCAGGTTTAAACCTGAGAACCTGCTGCTGTTGGGCGCTTGAGCGTGACTCTCAACTGCCCAGATTTATCAATATGAATAAAAGACAGGTTTTATCTGTACATTGTCAATTATATCTCACATTTCATACATCGGAGGACCCGAAACCAGTCTCAGTCTGTATGTCTGTCCAACCAGACGTTGTCACAGCACTACACAAAACTGGCTGGACAGAATTTAATGGAACTTTTGCAATACTTTGGTATTTGTCCGAGGTTTACTGTGATGTTAACTGCAAAACTCAGTTGTCTTACCATAGTTTTAGGTTTTAGTTTGAACTTTGTGTTATTTAAGGTTTGATTTTTTTGCTATTTTTGTTTAAGGGGATTGAGAGTAACATAATTTAAATTCTCTATTTGTAGGCACTGTACATGTAGCAGAATCGACAATAAACTTGACTTTGACTTTGACCTGCACCATAAGTGAAATCAGAATGTTGTATGAGTAAAAGCGATGTTATGAACAGTTATGTGCCGGATTTAATCATCTACTTTAAAATAAGCCCCTAATGCGCTACTTGCTTAATGTAAA
This sequence comes from Clarias macrocephalus, assembly GCA_011419295.1. Taxonomy (NCBI): domain Eukaryota; kingdom Metazoa; phylum Chordata; class Actinopteri; order Siluriformes; family Clariidae; genus Clarias; species Clarias macrocephalus. Next base: position 59,849 of record JAAGKR010004270.1, on the reverse strand, counting down.
CAAAAACCTGCACCAGTAGATATTAATTAGAAAAGATAAACTGAATATTTTTACTGGGATTAGTTCATATTTTCACTTTGGTTGAAATAACAATTAATGCAAAAATCATATACATCACTGTGGATCGTGCAATAATGGAACGTATGCTTTGTGGAAGTGTGTGTGTGTGTGTGTGTGTGTGTGTGTGTGTGTGTGTGTGTGTGTGTGTGTGTGTGTGTGTGTGTGTGTGTGTGTGTGTGATACAGAATTTGATTTCCGTGTATTAATAAGTCAGACAGAGCGTTCTGCCGTACGGAAAGACAGACAGACATGAAAAAAAAATTATATCACTGATTACATTAAAGCTCATCGGATTATTTCTTGATTTAAACTTTTAACTATTTCTACAAACTCTTTATGGGTCCCAGTAATGAAATAATGACATAAAGGTCGCTCTGCATAGAGGCATCGGCCAAACGACAGAAAGGTCAATGCAACCAGACTAGACCAAACATTAACATATTTTATATTTATTTATTTATTTATTTATTTATTTATAATAAATTTAAATCCTCTGCGAACGTATTTAAGTCACAAAGCTCCTGATTCATCACATGAGAATGAGGTAAGTGAGTTACCAAACCTACAGTACAGTAACTCACAATCTGGTATATCACTGGATAGAAAGAGCTAAAGCCAAAATAATTCTCACACATCATGCGCAGATGTGCAATTAGTGCCAGGCAATCAGAGCCTGGACAAATCTGAAGTGATTTGGCACAAATTCAAAGTACTAGACGGGTCTGATGTAGAAATGAACATAGAGGAGTGAGAGCCTTGAGCAGTGCTTTCGCAGAGCAGAGGCCAGAAATTGCGAAATCCCCTGATTACTGCACACAGAAACATCATTAAAGGGCCTCTGGCCTGATCTATTAAGGTCATATACAAGGTAATAGCATCTGCTAGGGAAACCAGTTATGCAGTGACAAAAACCTATAGGAGGACGTAATGTAGCTTCAGGCAAACACGGGATAATAATACAGCTAATAATGTGTTCCATTTTGTTTAGAACCTTCTAACACTTAAGGTCGCTATACAAGCAAATACACGGAAATGACTAGTAGAGCAGAAAGGCGTCTCTTAAAATGGGAGGGAAGGAATACAGTCATGAAGACGTTGTGAAATGGCATCACAAAGGTGCTAAAAGATCTGCCTTCGACTCGCTGTTCAGAAATCATAGACCCGGATCCTGGTGATACCACCGCTATCCTTTACCCAGCGTGGGTTTCCATCATCAGCTCATGTACTGTACTGTATGTGACGACAGATTTTTCCAGCTGCACTGTAATACAGCATGAGCGGTGGCTCAACAAGATGGGTTCGACTGGATTAGAGAAAGGTGTGTTTGATAAGGGAGAAATGGATTCTGACTCATCCCTGTGCTGAACTGGACCCCATGATAACCTGGACAACTTCTGTTATACTGAAGCAGCCTACGGTAACCCACATGATGTCATTATATGATTCCTGCTATCCATTATAACCCAAATGAGGATGGGTTCCCTGTTGAGTCCGGTTCCTCTCAAGGTTTCTTCCTATTGCCATCTCAGGGAGTTTTTCCTTACCTCCTCATAAGGAACAATCTCATTATTATAGTCGAACCTTGAACACGGGTTGCTAACAGATTTTTTTTTTTTTTTTTTACCTTAGGCAAAAGAGTGAAGTGGTGGCCAAAAGTATTAGAACAGCATAATATGACGTATTATATTGTAGTTCTCTCTGTGCACACACCAGGTGATGTCATTCATTTGTTCTAAGCTATATGGAGAGCTATTAGAGCTATTAGTCTGACAAATTAGTGAAGTTAAAAACTAGCTATATATGACAATTGTGTTCAACATCTGAAGCTATGATCTGGTCATCTCCAGTTCTAAATTCAATAGCTGGACCGTTGGATGGTGAAGAAAGCAATAGCAGTCAAGAACCCATTTTCTGTGCATGATCTTCAGACTTCAATCCGGAGAATCTCTGAGCCCTGCCGGATCCAGCAGGTTTTGAAGAATAAAGGACTTCATTCTAAATATTGATTGTCATCATTTTGAAAAAAATCATTAAAACATTGAATTTCACTTTTGTCTCGATACTTTTGGCCACCTGGTGACAGGTAAAATTTGTCAGCTTTTAATTTAAGAGAAAGTTTGGAAAGTTGGATTATATCCATTATTCACATGTATTGTACAGTATGGCCTTCATCTAAAAGAAAGCAAATATGCAGTATATTTTTATGATATGCATATCGGCTATATATTATTTATTTCTATTTATAAAGACATTTATAGTATAGAAGGTGGCTGCAGTGTGTATAGTTTTTTTTTTTTTTCAGGATATTGGTTTGTATTGTCACTGGGTCAACTGGTGTCCCAGTACTGTATTTCATCAGCGGTGCTGTAGAGTCTCCATGATCCTGACCAGCAAAAAAACAGCAATGCAATTTCCATAGGAAAAAAAAAAAAACAATGAGGAAAAGGTTTGGTCCAGGACACTTAAATGAATAATGAATGGAAACCAAATGTGATGCCGTCAATTAAATGCCTCAATAGACAGTACTGTAGACAAATTGAAGTCAGAAGATCAGTCAAGGATGTTCTTGATCCGGAATGTTTTTGAATACGACTAACCTTTGATTATCATTTTAACAGAAGAAGAATTAGAGAAGAGCTGGCTGTGGATGTACCTAAAGGAGTCTTTTGTGTTTTGTTATCTTTGCCCCAGTCCCTGGCAGGTTGTCTGCTGAGCTATTCACTTGTGAAATGGGAACGAGCTCCAGCTGTAATCATGACCAAGCAGAAATGCATCTGAGTCCCGATCATAAAACAGCTGCTCGCCTCGGGAAGATTGAAACTTTGCATCAGGAGAAACAAGCTGTCCGCTGGCAAATAATCCTTACGTAGCTTTGGAGGTCTTTATGGTTCTTTAGTCACTATTTCAGGAATTAATACACTCATGCAATACAAGCATCTCAGCATTGCTCTAAAAGCATTAAAAAGTGTACAGTCAGGGTTTTTTTTTTTTTTTTTTTTGGTGGCTTTGTGCACTAATGTAGCACAAAAGGCTTCTTTTATTGCCCCAATTTACTATTGCAATTTGGTAAACAGGTTTATGGAAGTCAGTTGTGCCACATAATCTGTGCTTTCTTCCACAAATAAATACCAGGAGAAAAACATAGAATTGCAGCCTCAGGTCCTGTCCAGATGTGCATGGTAGTTTCCCCCCTCTTCATTACAAGCAAGAAAGAAATGAACAGCATTTTCATTTACAATATGCCCGCATGAGCATGCCTCATCCTCAGTAAGTGCTTCATCAAGGCCAGGGTAGCATGAAATGGAAAAAAAAAAAAAAAAAAAAAAAACATGCGGTGTGTGGCCTAATGATGTGGCGGAGCTAGGGATTATCCTTCGGTCTGTATGTCCACAGTGCGGTATTTGCAGTGCCTGAGTGGTGTATCCAGGAGCAACACAGGTATACAGTGAAAATTTTCCATAATGCTTATCTGATGTATAGTGTCATGGGGGGCCTAGAGACGGTCCCAGAGAGTTAGGGGACACCCCGGAGGAGGGTGCCAAACTATCGCAATGAACCGGCTCATAAACATTCACTACAGGCAAACGAACCCGTAAGAGCACGAAACCATTTCTCTTGGGTTATAACATAAGACCAAACACACCATATTAAGTTCAGCCTTTATTCATTCATCGCATATACAGTACATTAATGCAAAGTGAAATTCTTTATCTTTCGCCTAGCCTAGCTTTGTCAGCCATTATACAGCGCGGACAAAGTTAACGGCCTTGTACAGAGGTGGGTAGAGTAGCCAAATAATGTACTCAAGTAGTAGCTGTACTTCAAAATAATATTACTGAAGTAGAAGTAAAAAGTAGTCATGCAGAACATTACTCAAGTAAAAGTAAAAAAGTAGCCGGTGAAAGGATACTGAGTAACTATTTCAATCACAATGTCAGATTTATTATTTTTTTTTTTTTAGAAATTATGTAAGCAGTCAGACAAAATGATAAAATAATGTATAAATTGCAACATTTCCAAATAATAGAATACATGAATAAAACTTAATACCTTTACAAAGGAATAAAAAACACAAATTCCCTAATTTAAAACATTTGAAATAAATCCCTACTGTAGGTAACATATGTATGTTTGAACAGTGTAACTATTTCCTGTGTAAGATTTACTGTATATTCAGTCGCCCTGAATGACTCAGCAGAAAATAACATTAGAACATGTGTACAAGAGTCTCACTGAACCATAAACTGTGTCCAGCAGAACAAATGTAAGAAAATTATATATATATATTAGCCTCTAGTTTTTTTTCCTAATTATATATGTTAAGATTGCAATATTTAAATAAAACAGCTAAACTAACCGCGACATGTTTGCTTCACTGCCTGTCACTGCTAAAGTGTCGAATAAGTGATTAGAAAAGTAACGAGTCGAGTGGAGCCGAATGTAGCGGAGTAAGAGTAGAGAGTTTCTTCTTCACAAATCTACTCAAGTAAAAGTAAAAAGTATGGTGCGATAAAACTACTCATAGAAATACTTTTTTTTTTGTTTTTTAAGTTACTCAAGTAAATGTAATTGAGTAAATGGACACTTGTTACTACCCTCATCTGGCCTTGTGCAAGGGCCCAGCAGTCCAACCTGGTGGAGCTGGGGCTCGAATCGCCAACATACTGAACCTCCACACAATGGAGCATAATTTAAAAAGATGGTTAATATTACCACATTGATATTTTCTTAATTTGATTGATAACAATTTGTTTATGAAATACCGTCAAAACAGGCTAAATATATATATATAAACTGTAAAAACTGTTAACAGGCTTAATACTGTAATTTCTGTCATGATCCATAAGTCATAGCACATTCATAACATAACTACAAAACCACAATGGCTATGCGAGAGGTTGACGCTGACATCAGCATGTTCAAAAGCATCTCTTTACTGATCATTGTTGCAATGTGTTTCGACACCAAAGAAAGCTTGTTTTTTTTTTTTTTTTGGACCAAGAGCAGAAAAAAAAAATCCATATACCTCCTGGACACGGCCGAAGATCTGTCACACACTCTGGGGTTTGAAGTGTCGCAAGTCCTTTAAAGTTTGAAGATCACAGCAGGTTTGTTAGTCTCACAGCTGACTAAAATCATTTGTTTTCACTCTCCAACACCCAGATCCTTCATTTCTTCCACAGTTTCTTCCCTGCTGAGGAGCCCTAATCAGCACTTCTTTTCCCACAATCCTTTCACGAGCTCAGCAGGAAGACGACGTCCTTGTCTCTTGTCTGTTCAGCACTTTCTCCTTCTGAACCGAGGTGTAATTAATTAATTGGATGTGCATGCAGTATTGCTGTGAATCGTTTGGATCCTATACTACAGTGGTGTCGAATTATTGATTCTGATTGGTCGCCTTGTAAGTGAGAAGAGAAACTCACAGCTTGTCCATTACAAAAAAATTGTGCAGTACTAGAAATAAAAATCATAATTATATATGTGGTATAACAGGAAGAAAGAACTTCAGGACATGTTGCTGTAGGGAAATGATCAACAATGGTACAGAACAAACATCACACTACCTTGATCTTCGGTTAATTTCCTTTTCCTTTTCATAAAAGTGAAGATGTTATGTTAAGTTATGTTAGCTAGAGCCTAACATAAATGCTTGGAAGAAATAAGCATTTCTGATTCAGTGAGTAACTAATGAGGCAGATTGTAGGGGAAAAAAGTATGAAATCTATTTTCCAAAGCTGTTTCAGAACTGTTCCCAAGCTGCAAAGTTTTTTATCATTATTTTTTTTCCCTCTGAAGTTTCACAAAATTGCAACCATTTTTGTATATCGCATCATCAGGCAGACATGACTCCTTGGGGAAATGCTTCCGACTTGAGCTTCAAAATGATGGCAGAGAAAAGATGTGAAATAGGCCATGTACCTTTGAGCTGTGCCACCTCAATACATCCACCTGCTCAAGAAAATGAGAAAAACAGCTTCACCCTAAATAGCGAGGCGGGGGGACTGGGGGAGGGGGGGGGTCGCTCCAGAGCATCAAAAAGTGGTGTACATTAGCGAGGTCAGACAGAGCAATACAAGCCCAGCTGTCAGAGCAGTGATTGATAGTATCGCTTCTCCTGCCATTAGCTCATCACTCAGATGAAAGAGTAAAGTATAGCATCACGGTCATGACTCGAAATCACTGGGGCATGTAACTGTCAAATTAAATAGTGGTGACTTTTTTTTATAGTAAGCAACCAGATTTCTAATACAGTCCAAGTAATGCTGTAGAGGAGAATGGAAATGAAATCGAGATGAAATTTATGGTCTGGATTATCCATAAAACAAGTTTGATCCTTTTCATCAATTGTGTTACAGCAGCTACGGTATGAAGTCATTCACTCGCCGGCATCACTTTCATCTTTATCTCTGAGTTAAAAAGGCAACTTTAACTTTTTACCCAGCACTGAAACTGGAGACTCGTTCCATAAATAAGGTAAATCATACTGTTGGGTTCAAAAGTTAGTGTCCCCTCTTTTAATTCTCTGTGTAATTGGTGCAAAGACATAATAAAAATCAACTGATTGTAGTTGAGAAAACAATCTCAAATGGACAACAACGTATACCTTTTTTCATTATGTAACTATTTATTTAACAAAAACGAAGCCAAAAAGAAAAGAAGAAAAAAAAAACATGCAGGTAATACTACAGTAAGTACCCCCTTACTGCTTCCACAGGATTTAAGAGGATACAGGTGCTGCTGATCATCCGCCCTTGGTTAACTGATCATCAGTCTTTTATGAAAGTGGAATCTTTGGCAGTTTGCTGGTCTGGAGCATTGAAGTGTGTGTTAAGACAATGCCAAGAGCGAAAGCCATAAGCAACTGTGCTAGAGAAGCATCCGTTGCTACACACCAATCTGGAAAGAGTTATGCAACCATTTCCAACCAATTTGGAATCCAGCGTTCGACTGGGAGAAATAATATTAATAAGTAAAAAGCATTAAAATCTTGACAATTTTCCCAGCAGAGAACCTCACAGAACATTTACCCATGATCAGACCATGCAAAAAAATTAAATAAAAAAGAGTTACATCTCAGACCCGACAGGCCTTACTGAGCATGTTAACTGTCCGTGACAGCACAATTAGAAAAAGACTGAACAAGTATTGTTTGTTTGGAAGGACTGCAAGCAGAAAGCCTCTTCTGTATAAAAAGAACATACAGAAACAGAAACCACAAGACTTTTGCAACAGTCTCCTATGGACAAATGAGACTGATGTAGAGTTGTTTGGCCCTAACGCACAGCACCATGTTTGCATTTTAGCAGAAAAACCTCATACCCACTGGTGATGATTTGGACTTGTTTGGTCGACCATGAACTCCTCTGTACACCTGAGTATTCTAGAGGCAAATAAATTGAACTGAACACAACTGGGTCATGCAACAAGTCATTTTTGTTAAAATAAATAAATAAATAAACAATAATAATGGCACAGTAATGGTTCATGATGGTTTGGGTTTGGAGCTACACACGCTGCTCCTGAGCTCCCAGTGATCAAAGCCCCCTCTGCCCTCTGCACCTGCTGACTCATCCTGGTGCTGAACTGGCCTCCATGTTAACTTAAATAACTTCTGTTTTGAACTTCCAGCAGCATAACACAAACGATGTCGTTATATGATTCCTGTTTCCGTTATCATCCAAATGAGGATGGGTTCCCTGTTGAGTCTGGTTCCTCTCAAGGTTTCTTCCTACTGCCATCTCTGGGAGTTTTTCCTTGCCACCGTCGCCGACACCCTCGGCTTGCTCACAATCTCATTATTACCTAAAAAAACGTTTTTCTCACTCATACACACTTCCATAAATCTTCTTTTTCATTCTGTGAAGCTGCTTTAAGACAATGACCATCGTTAAAAGCTCTATATAAATAAATTGAATTATATATTTATTTTATTTATTTATTGTTTTAACATGACTGTATGAAAACATCACCATATCAATAATTTACAGTACAGTATAAAAAGATTGTAAATAATTTGTTAGTGGAATTGGATTGTGTCAAAAATATTGTGACTGAGAGCTGTTACTATAGAAACAATAGAAATAACATATCAGAACAGATTAGTTTAGAACCTTGCAGCTTGAACTAATATCCACGCCGCAGTTATCTCCCGTTTAATTAACACCTTTTGATCGGAATCAGAATTGAGCATTTGACAGTGCTGTGGTTTAGGAGAGTAACTTCCTGAGATAACAGCAGTGCTTTCTCCTTCCTCTCGTTAGTCTTGTGGAGTCTTCGGCCTCACATCACATCCATTAATGCACCGCCCCCAGAGGCTGTTTTACGTCCTGTCTCTTACAACAGTCTAATGAGACACAGACAGCCTGTAATGAGACGGTATATGACACATAAAGAATGCTGACATTTTATAAAGACTGAATATTTTTCTCTTGCATAATAGAGAACATGGAAGTCTGCGAGTGGTGTAACACAATGCCAAGATCGGTATATTTATATAGTTTCTCTTTATGTCCTCTAAACCTTTCACAGTTCCTCAACCTCAGCTACATCTCTCAGGTTAAGCTACAGATGTGCATGTGGCTGCTTTTACAATCCCATTCGTGTGAATTTTTGCTTGTAACTGCCTAAGTAAGCAATACTGAAGAAAGATTTGACCCATCACCAAGGCAACGGCACTAACACCCGGGCTAACTCGATAGCGACTAGCTTAATGGTCATACAAATTACTGAGGATGGTCGTGAAGCCTATCTTACAGTATGACTTACAGTATGTCTTCGGGGATGAAACCAGAGCACCCGGAGGAAACCCAACAAGCAAGGGGAGAACTCGCAAACTCCACGCACGCAGACCCGCGACGGGAATCGAACCCGAACCCTCGTGCTAACCACTACGCCACCATGCCTCCCGATAGAAACCCAAATTACGTAATAATAAAGTAAATAATCTTCTTTATTCCTACTTCATTCCATGTTCCTTTTTTTTTAAAAGAAAGATAGATATATGACATATACTGTACACTCCACCTCCTGTCTTGATGTCCTGATGTCCTCTCCTGCTATTATTCGTATAGATAACATGTACAGTAATATATGGCTTAGCTCTCACATAAATCCTTATTTAACAGTTATTTATTATAAATATGTGGGTTGGATTTCCTTTTGATACGTTTTCATTTGCAAATAGTTTATATGCAGTACTTTCACGTCAGGATTGTCTAATCAGCGGCACATTTAAATACCATAATTTAAAGTGCCAAGCAAAATACGAAGTTCACTGCTGAATGGCTTAAATTAAGCGTTGAAAAGACGGCATACGTATTCATTATCTTGATGGCCGATTTGTTGCAACCCTGGCTGCATGATTTGACCAGAAAGAAAGAAAAAAAATAATAATAACAAAGCAGTTTTAAATATCTGTGTAAAATGCTCATAAGACCATGATTGCCTTTGCCACAAGTGCTAAATAGAGACAGAGTGATTCCGTGTGCTCTGGAGTCTCTCATGAACAGCAGGTTGCTCGGCTTAAAATGTCGCCAAGCAGCAAAGAGCATAATTTCAGCCTCAATCATGTCAACTCAAGTTTCGAATTGTTTCCTGCCATGGTGTAAGATTTTGTCCTCTTTTGCTGCAGTAATACATTTTTTTTAATAGTCCAATAATCATTAGAAATCAGCCCGGAGCAGAGGAACATTTTCACACCAGGTTTCACACCATTAAGAGTCTGCTGAAGTACTTTATTCTGCTAAATTAACAAAAGCAAGACCACCATCGCTGGTGTTTAAAGAAGCTAATGCCGCTTACATCCTAAGGCTTTACATACTGAATCACTGGTATTTTAGGATTAGACATTTTCCTCCCCTGATGTTTTACACAAACTGGCCTCTTGGGCTCTGGGTGATTATTAGTTTTCAATATTTTAGCACATTAAGGCTCAGTCAGCTCAAAGAACATCGATACAAAGAAGCTGTCTCTAATCTCGTTATTGTGCTCCGACTGAAATGTCATTAAGCTCATTTCACAATTAACAATGGAACGTAGTAAATGGTTTATATATTTGCCCAGATCTAATCCGATCCAACACTTGTGGAAGAGTCAAATCATTGTGGAGCAGTCCATATTAAGTTGGCACTTAGGTACAAAACACATTAACAATATTCATGAATGGAACAGCGAACCAGAAATTATGAGGGGCGATCATAAAATTGTTATTACTGGTAAAAAAAATAATAATATTAATGTAATGAAAACAAATGTTGGCCGTGAGCTTAGTCTGTCTCTACAGCCTTCTTTTTGGCTCTTGAGGAAAAGTTCCATCTCACCTCGTCATCATCTGTGAAACACCTGCCATGATGTGGTTTCTTCAAGTGATGGAAGATGAAGAAGTCACTGGCTGCCACTTTGAAACTGGGTCATACACTGGAACATTGTCGCTGTAAACGGCAACCAGTTTATCATGAATTTCATTCGCACTGTTTCCCTTAAAATCCAGAGTAATACGAATTTTATGACCGCCCAAAAAACACAAACGCAGATCAGCAAAGTTGTTTGCAAAACAGCAATGCAGCTGAATCGAAAACGCAGAAGCAAAACAACGACAAAATAAAAACAACAAGGCTGCAACAAATTTGTAAATACGTACCAGAAAATCTATCAGCAAATTTATAAACACAACAAGGAATTTGTAAAGACAACAGCGAAACCAGCTCATTTGCGAATACAACAGCAAGAATTAAACACAACAGAAAATTGGTAAACAAAAAAACAAATCAGAAAACATAACAAGAGTAAACAAGAGTATAACCTCAAACACAACAGTAAATCAGAAAACACAACGTAAAATTCATAAAACATGACAAATTTGTAAATTCACCACAGCAAGAAATTCATACACACAGAGACTCACACAAGGCCACACACACACACACACACACACTTTGACCAAAAACAAATTTATATACACACCAGAAAAACATCAAACACATAAATGTTATAAACAAAACAGAAAATTTATAAACATGACAACAAAAAAACAACAAATCACAAAGAAGTCATGACTGTAAACATGACTGTCTATAGATGGCAAAATTGAAAATACATGTCAGAAAACATATCAGCAAATTTCTAAACAGACAAGCAAAACCAAATCTAACACAACAAATGTGTATATCCAGCAGCAAATCATAAAACAAAGTTAACATTGTAAACAAAACATCAAATTTGTAAAAAACAAAAAAAAATAATAATATTATCAAGGTCAAAAACACAACAACTACAAAAACACAACATATTTGCAAACACAACAAACTTATTAATGCGCCAGCAAAACCAAATCACAACAGAAAAGTTGTACTCACAAAAGCAAATAAAAAAATGCAGATGTGAAACAAAATACTCAAAAGGTAATTTGTAAATGTGACAACAAATTGGTCAATATAAATTAGCAAACCTAACAGCAAATTTATAAACATTAAAGCTCATTTATAAATACACAAAAGAGGCAAATTTGTATACATCACAGCAAGTCAGTAAACACATTAAATTTGCAAAGACAACAGCTTAACATAAGATCAACAAAAAAAACAGCTTATCAGAAAACAAAATTAATGTATACATGAATAGATTCGTATAATATGCATTTATAAATATACACATTTGTTTATATATAAACACATGAAAATTTAGGGGGGAAATGTGAACATAAAAAAACAGCAAATAAATCAAATACACAACAGCAAAACAAAAAAACAAACAAAATAAAACACACAATAAACCAAAGACACAATGATAAATCCAAAAACATAAAAGCAAAATCAACAGCAAAACAGAAAAAAAAACATACTGATATCAATCAAATCAAAACACAACAGCAAAACAAAACAAAAAAACAATGATAAATCAAAAACATAATACCAAAACAAAAACAGAATTATAAATTCAAAAACACAACAGCAAAATCAAAAACACAACAATAAATATAAAACACAACACCCCATCAGATAAACGTAACATGTAAAGAGTCCTGACTGACCATCCCACGCTCGATCCTGACAAAAAATTAAATATCTTTTTTTGTTTTGTTTTTTGCCAAGTGGACATGCATTTAAAACCTAACAGAGCTGCTGTCAGTATTCGTACATAACACGCTTCGCTTCAGCCCCAACAGATCAATATTTAATTCAAACCAGGGAGGGGAAAGAGATGTAACACTTCTCTTGAGAGGAAAGGAATGATCGGTAGGAGATCAAATCTCTTGAGCTGATAAGTGCAACTCCAGTGATCCCCGAGGTGAGCATTTCCAGTCCCACTGCTGAAGCAGAGTGCAGATATTAGACTTTTGCGCTTCATTTACTTGAACCTGATTGAAGAAAGGGATAAACAGGTACAAGCTCTTATTTTAAGTGAGTCTTCGCTTGGGTTCTATTGCCTGTTACATCATTAAATCGCAAATTCCATTAAAAATGAATAAAAAAAATTTAACTTAACTCTGACGTGGGAAGTCTGGAACTCGAGAGAGCAGCAAGACACTGGTTGATTTGAACTCACTAGCTGTCAAACTAGGCCTTCCTGACTTTCCAAGAAGGGCCCGAGTAGAAGTTCTGAATTGTAGCATGAGCACCAGTGGAGCTGACTGGAGAGTTTAATCCATTTCAGTATCTCACAAAACAGCAGGAAAGAAAAAAAGAAAAAGTGGAAAAGATTTTAACCTTTTATTCAGGAAGAACAATCCTCCAGGGGGTTGAACTTTACTGCAGCTACAGTACCTAGACCAAAATCTCTAATTGCACCCTGGATCTGTCTGTCTGCACTCCACTTTCTGGTTTGCATGGAGCTGTGTGCTTTACCACAGCTTAGCCCTCCAGCTTGTACTTTCACAGATACTGAGACGAGACAATAGAACCCAATAAGAGGTTCATGACTAGATTTGAAAGTCAAGTTAAATAATAATAATAATAAATATATATTCAAATAGGGCTTGCTGTGTTTAAAGTTCAGTTGTGTCAGGGATCACCCCTAGAGGGCGCCAAAGCGCCCACAGACTCCATTTTGTGTTTTGTTTTCATTTGTAGTTTTGTAAGACTCCATGTCCCAGAATGCACCTCAGTCAGGTGATGTGGCGCTCACCTGAACTGAGGGTGCTAATTAGAGTTTTGGTTATAAATGTTCCTGAGTTCTGTGTAGTCCTTGTCTTGCATCTGTTTGTGTTGGGTTACTGTTCGTGTTGGGTTACGGGTTGTTGTTCTTCTGGTTCTGTCTTTGTCTAGTTCTGTGTTCTTCTAGTTCTGTGTGATTTCCTAGTTCTCCCTGTGTTCTCCCTGTTCTCCGTGTTCTCCGTGTTCTCCCTGTTCTCCGTGTTCTCCCTAGCTCCATGTTCTCCTGGTTCGTCTGTCTCCTAGTCTGTCTGTCTGTCTGTCTCCTAGCCTGTCTGTGTCTCAGTCTGTGTGTAATGTCTAATCTGTCATGTTTAGTTTCCTCCTGGTTTAGTTTGTCATGATTATAGTTTGTAAGTCCTGTGTTTAAAGTTCATGTTCTGTTCCTTTTGTTCCCATTGTTTCTTGTCTTCAATAAACCCTTTGATCACCTTCACCTCTGCTATTCATGCCACTCCTTCGTCCCACAAACAGTACCCGTAACAAGTTGAAGTCCTTTGTAAAAGTTGGATTTTTATTTATTTTTTTATTTATTTAATGTGTCATTGCTGGAGCATGAAAAATAATGCGACATGGGTGGCTCCAGCCTGTTACAATACCCCATAATGCAATTCAGCATATTTCGGCTGTTTAAAAAGTTGTGGCAATATTTACTTTGCCAATATCATGTTGGTCTCAGGCTGTTTGTGAAAATTTTATTTACTTGAATGGAAAGATATTGAGACAAAATTGAGCTTTTATATATTTTTTAATCCATCACCCGTTTTCCTTTCTTTCTGCTCTGTGTGGTGCAGAATGAACCCCAGGCTTAACCCCAGTAAGAGGACTGAGAGCTAACCATTGGTTACCTATAGAACCCACTGTTGAGTATTGAGTCCTGTAATTGCACAAACAAGTCAAAATGTACGAAACAGCTACAACTGACCAACCCATTAAACCGAAATTCATTCTGTGAAACAGTCCAAGTCATAAATCACAATGTCAAATGCATTGTACAACGTTAGGGTTCCTGCTGAGTATCTTCCAATAGTAACACAAGATTAGGTTTATTATCAGAGGAATATTATGGTAAGTAACAAAAGAAACTCGGCCAGTCGTTACATTTCCATCGATATCACTGTATTTTCAAAAGGTGTGGTTTGTCATGCTGCTGCCAGATCTTTAAAAAGAATAAGGAGCATAAAAAACACTTCTGAGGAAGCTGTGTGAATTTAAGCATGCTGCTTAAAGCAGAGGGTGAGACAGCGACAGGAACAAATATCCAGCTGGCTTAATTCACTTTCAACAATCAATCTGACAAATCTGGAATTTAATATGTTTTTTTTTTTTAATTAAAGAAATTTATTATTTTATGGTCTCTGCATGGACATGTCAGCTGAGTTGTTGTTGTTTACTTTTATCTGATACAGACAATAAATCTGTCAGTTGTAGTTAAGTCAAAGTTGAAATTAACTACAGTATGTTCAAGTGCTATCACAAGGATAGTTTGCCTCCACAAATCTGATCTTTAGGACTGACCGTCCACACTGTTATTCGAAACTGATCAGATGGGATTTGCCTCTGTTCAGACTGAAAATCCAAATCCGACAATTTGTCGACTGATCCACATTTTGGTTGCTGTGGTAATGATGTGGTTTTCAAATGTCACACATGTGATGTCAAACGTCGGTGACTTAAAACAAAAGACAGATAAAAAGAAGACGATTAATATTGGAGACATCACATCTCGCCCGTCAGGTCATATTCATGCCAAGTCCGTACCAGGTGACCGCGTGCACTTTAACTCCTGCATCAAGTTGTGAGTGACGCAATGGACGGTTTGAAATCCGGTGGACAGTGTCCAGACCGAAACACATCTTTGGGAATCTGATTTCAAGCTGATTCCAGTCTAAATATGGCAAAAGATCACAATTGGAGTAGCAGTTGTACAAGGCCTAAGGCTTTTATGCAAAGCACAATCAAGTGGTGGCTCGAGGGGAGAATTAATTCCACCACTTGATGTGGTGTAGGTGGAGCACAGTGACAGCCAATGAAATCACAACATTTTTGACGCTGTCCAAGGTGCTGAAGCACACACACATACACACACAAGTGTCACCTGAATGGACCTGGGTTTGAATCCGGCTCAGGGAAAATCTTGTTATTACAATAAGGCAAGATAAGATAAATGGAAAATACTACTTTCCACATTTTATATGTTCGTGGCTGAGAGGTGAAAGCTTATGTGATTGATTTCTGTAGCAAATTTACAAACTTCAAAGAAGAAAAAAGGTCCTTCATCAAGATAGAAATCAAAGCAGAGTTTAAAGCAGGGTTAAATCTCATTGATTTATAGCTATTTAATAATACAGGAGACTTTATTGCTCAGATGTAACATTTAATTGAAATTACAAATCTACATTATAAACCTACAGACTCAATAATTTACTTTTTACTGATCACTATACATTATTCAATTATCCTAGTGAGACATGTTAATATTAATGAATTACATGTTGTTATGAAACACTCCTCATGAGAGTAACGCGGTAGCAGTCATCATTTCAAACAACATTAAACAACAGCATAGATACAATAATACAAACTATGTAAAAAATAATAATAATAAATAATTATATAATGTATAAAAAAAATGATCTTTGCCTTTTGATAGAAAAGAAACTTATTCATGGGAGTTTGAACAAGTTCAACTTGAACGTTTGGAATAAATGAGCCACCAGTGTGTCTAACAGAGGTGACGAGAACGATATACAAATATTTACATATAATAATGTAAAAAATTGGATGACTATTGTTATGAATTGTTCTTTTTTTTTTTTTGACACAGAGCTACATCAACAACCTTATAAAATACTGAATAGAAACTGAAACAGTCATAATCATATGAAAATAAAACAAACATGTATACATGAGAAGAAAAAAAACACTTCTAATAATAAGCAGCATGTGTGAATGTGAGGGTTGTTTGAAGTTTCTTTTAACAGAATTGACACTTTTGACCTGAGTGCTGAGCTTTGGTCCTTTTCTTTCTCTCTCCTGCACCTTTTTCTTTTTGCCATCCAGTTTCCACTGAAAGAACTCTAGTCTGTACAAAGTCTTTAAAGATCATTTTTAAAGTTTGTCCAAAAAAAAAAAAAACCTTCATGAATCAGGAGAACTTCCTAACAGGAACTTGATGCAAAAAGAAGAGGATATAGGAACCATCACTCTCATACCTGGACTTGGACTTGGACTTGGACTTTGAATTTTTTTTTGCATCTTCTTTTGTCCTGGTTGTTGTTGTTGTTGTGGCTGCTGCTTTTAAATGACACTTTTATCTATTTTCCTATTGAAGTCTTGTGTTGGAGGTGTGACCAGAGTCTGAGCGGGTGGATGTTGCTGCCACTTTTAGAGACTCTCTGGACTTGTTTGTAAAACAGAGCAAGTATGGATTAGCTTGCTGAGGTGCTTTACGTGTAATTTTGGTTGTTGGATGGACCATGCTGTTTGGGGCGCTACAGGAGTTGTGAATTCCAGCAGCATAGTGCTGGCCTACACGCTTGAGCATGTCCTTCTGCTCACAGTGTTTATTAGGCAGGTTTGCGCTTTCTGTTACAATAAAATGCAATAAGTTATTCTGGCTCAGATCAGGGGAAAAATCAATTCATACACTGATGTGGAGGGGAAAAACATTTTTTTAGCAGTGAGACTAATGTTGGTTATATATTTTTTAAATAAACTGTCTGATATGTTTATGTAAGAGTCTACACAGTAAAACACGTTCAGAGTTTATTTGAGTCCAAATGGAATTTGCTGTGTAAGTAAGTGATACATTAAATACTAGTACACTGTAAACCCTAATGCTCAAAGTAATTAAACATACTGTTAACTTAACTTACTTATAATTACAATTCGTTCAAACGAATAGACCTTGATGAGTATTTAGTACTTTTGGTATTTATGAGTTTGTAGAAATGACTCTTTTCAAGTTAGCTGAACAAATTTTATATTTTAAGTAACTGTAAGTACTTAAGTAACAGTAACTTAAGACACCGCAAAGTTCCACCAATTTTGTGTCTGAGGTCATCAGGGCAGTAGGGCGCTGGTGGCTCAGTGGTGTTTCACCTGCCATGCGAAAGGCCCGGATTCGATTCCCAACAACTGGATGAAGTGTCTGTCCCAAGCCCAGATAAAATGGAAGGGTTGCGTCAGGAAGGGCATCTGGTGTAAAACCTGTGCCAAGCCTCTGTGTGGACCGGATTGTCTTCTGGGGCGACCCATTGCTGGGAGCAGCCGAAAGACCAACAACAATTTATTTGATTTGCAGCAACTTAAAAAAATGATAATTGCTATTAAATAGCATAAGTTAGGCTACTCAATAATACAAGTAAGGAACGATTAATATGAATGAGTACAACAAACTAAAAAACTGATAGTTCTGTTATTTAAAACATCATTACTTTAAAAAATGTATGTAACTGATTACCTAAAATCTTTTGAGTTTTGCCAACTTATTCGAGTTTACAGTGAAGTACAATGATGAGCTGCAAAGCTTATGCCATTACATGTATATTTCAGCCCATATGCAGGTAAAAAAAAACTCTGGGGCTTTTATTATTATTATTATTATTATTATTATTATTATTATTATTATTATTATTATAAACTAGTTCTTTGGTCAACACAGCAATTCTGCTGGTATGAAAACTACCCAGCTCAAGAGACCTCTTGGGAAAAGGAATTACTGAAAAATCCGAGATAAGTGTAGGGTCAGGTATTGGGGTCAACATAGAGTTGGGGCCGACTGGTTAAGTCTAGCCAAGGCAAAATATTCATGCTAGTGCTGAGGATTCTGCTGACCGTGCATATCGCGACATGTTTTTGAAGGATCTATACCTCTATATTGGGTCGATAGCTTCTCAATGTATCGATGTATCGCTTGATGGATTTTGTGACCACATAGAGGTTTAGCAGTAATATCGGAAATTAGCAGGAAACGGTTTAGGAATTTTTTTTCACAGGATTCAGCAACTGAACCACTGGGGCTGCACAGGTCAGTGCACTCGTTGTTCTCGTTTCAAGCCTGGATAAAATAAAAGGGTTGCATGAGGAAGGGCATCTGGTGTAAAAATGTGTGCTGTATTAAATATTTGGAAAGGATTTTTGCTGTGGCGATCTGTAATGGCTCGGTATACTGGCAGATTTGCTCCACTAGCTTCAGCGGAAGCGGGACAAAATAATTTGCATCCAAGCAATACGAAAATGCACCAGTGTTTTCCACCAAATTACATTCGTGTTGGCTAAAAACGTAAAATTACGCAGTGTTGGCTAGAGCATCTTTATTGCTACAGCATTTAATCAAATTGAAATTAAAATAGAGAAGTGCAACATTTTAAATGGTTTCCTAATGATTTAGAGTATTGTCTATGTAGGATGCAGAACCTATCCTGGAACAGAATTACAACCTGAACGTATACACAAACATGAACATGCTTTTGGTTGGTGTACAATAAATGGATTCTGGAAACAGATGTATTCAAAGAAACTGTGAGGCACAACCACCACCACCACCACCACCACCACCTCCACTACCACTATTGTCCTTGCAGTGTCTCCGTAATGCCCAAAGGGGGAAAAAAGAAGCAATGTCTTCCAATTAGCCTGACATGTTGAACAGTCGGATTTTCACTGAGGGCTACAGATGGCATTTCATAAATGAGTGTAAATGTAGCATAGAGTCATAACTGAATATGGATATCTTCTTCCAGATGAAAAGATAATATGTTCTAAACATAGATAATGTTCTAGGATTGGATTTTTATTTATTTACTTTTGTTAGAAGAGATTGCAATGCATCAGGTTGCACCTGATGGTGTGAATTGCATTGCAAATGGCATTCACGGGACACCAAAAAAAAAAAAAAAACTATGCAATCAGGAGGTTTTCACTTTCATGCAGGTGAGCAAAGGGTCATCTGGGAAGCTTGTGGGAAAATTTGCACAATTCATTTATTCAACTTGGCGGCACGGCGGCTTAGCACTGTCGCACAAAGCTTTCGAGATTGGGGTTCGAATCTTGTCTCTTGTCTGTGTGTACGTGTAGTTTGCAAGTTTTCCTTGTCCAAGCACATGTGGTGTAGGCAGATCGGCATTTTAAATTGATCAGGTGTGTAAGTGTCTGAGCTTGTGTCTTGAGATGGCTTGGCACCCCATCTAGTGTAAAATCTGCCTTGCGCACTACCCGAGGTGTAACGGGGATAGACTCCAGCAAACAACTCTACACTGAATATGAGGTGATGGATGGATGGATGGATGGATGGATGGATGGATGGATGGATTTATTTATCCCTGGTAACAACTTGCTCAGGATTAAATTAGGCTACCAATTTGCTTATATTTTGGGGAATTATTGGATAGTTTCTCAAGAACTTGTTGCATGGTAATGCTAGAGAAGTATAATGGTATTTTTTTTTAAAAATCCTATTCAGTGCATATGCGCCTCTGTTGCATTGTGGGAAAGCTGATAATTGGCGAGGAAGGTTTGCTATCTGTAATACCCACTGTCTGTCAGTAGGATTTAATTCCCCATTAAAATGAGTGAGTGTGGGTGCTGGATGAAACATTCCGGCCTTTCTCTCTCTCATCCTTCACTTCACCTGCAGACTCATTAAATCTGTCAAATTCTCAACCTTCCCTGACAGACACACCATTCGACACTTATGCCTTTAATTAACCCCCCCTGGCCGCATGCGATAAGCTTCAGATAGGGCGAGGTGTTTAGCGGGGTCAAAGTTCAGCTGGAAATAATGTGCCGAGTTACAGCGCTACGGACTGCATAGGAATTGAAATACAGCCGAATTACGGCTAGATAATGACAGGAAATAAAACATAAAGAGTAAGTAATGGAACTATTTCAATTACAGGCCGACATTACAATCGAGCGTGTTCATCTTCGTTGTCGTTTTAATTTACTGCAGTGAAGGTCTGGCTGGCGATAATAGCTGTGAACTATTCCTGCAAAATGACAGCTGAAAATGTGCCCAGGGTTTAATGCGTCTGAAACTTTTAAATGAACATAGTGATGCTGAAGCAATTAAAAGGCAAATTGAACTGATTATGAGTCATCGGTGCATTTTATGATCCGCTTTACTTTAAAAAATGGATGGATGATTTTCAGTTCATCCAGGTTCTGTGTTCAGTGACAGACTAAGTGGATTTTAATAATTTAGGTATTTAACCAGACTAGAAGCCAGGGGGTTGTTAGTTTAAAACTATCTTTCGTCTTGCATTGATTCTCAATTATATGCGAGTAATTTGGTGACAGGATCATAAGCACCCAAGGTTCACCCATGTCCAAAAGCCAGCCAGTCTGGTCCAATCCTACTGATCCCGGGCATGGAGCCCAGCAGGCAAAGAGCCCAAGGCCACCAACCCGGCATTGACTTTCCTCAAATCAATATTCTATCAAGCACCCTTGGGATACTTTGGCCAAGTGAGGCCCCATCCTGCAAACCATAGCATCCAACAAATCTGCTGCTAATGTCATGGTCTCAAACATCACACTTGGGGGGGTCAAGGCCAGAGGGACCAGAGCTGTTCCGTTGGCACAAGAGCAATCTTAATCTTTATGGTTTTAAAGTTACAGCTAATCAGTATACAATATATGTACTGGAGACTCATTCCAAAAATGCAGCATAAATATCTGCTTAAAGAGTTTGGAGAGGGAGAGAGAGAGAGAGAGAGAGAGAGAGAGAGAGAGAGAGAGAAATCATTTTTGGAAGTTCAGTAATGCTATGTTGTAGTTATTATTTACTTTGGTTGGTTTCTCTTTCACTTGAGACTCTAGAAGGCAGATATCCCCTTTTTTCTTTCCTTCAAATAGAAATCTGGCCTCCAGCGTTGAAGTAAAGGTGAGAATTTGCATTCTGATTACAATATGGTAACTACAACCTCCTTGCTCAAAACATGAATAACTGAGTTTAGGCGGTGATTTATTTCTTTCTTATTTATTACATGTTCATGTATTTATCAGCAACAGGAATCTGTAATCAAATCCAATCCAATATCTTCTCTTAAGCCCTTCGCTTCAACCCAAATCCCAACTTGTGGAAGCTAATTGGTTATGGAATAACTTGATATGCAAACAAGGATGTTTATATCATTGTTCGATCCACCATTTAAAGTCATTTAACTGAAGAACTGAAAATGGAACTATTCTTCATAGCAAACCGATATGACATCACACTTGAAAGGAGGGTGGGGTGGGGATGGGGGTGAGTGATGGGGGGGGGGGGGATTCAAATGTTGGACAAAACAATGGCAGAAGTGAACAGAGCGCAGCGCAATACTAACGGCATATTCGGCATATTTACAGCTATTGTATGACGTTCAGATAATTGCTTGACTTCAACAGTAAGGGATTAGCACTTGTAAAAAA
Source organism: Clarias macrocephalus (assembly GCA_011419295.1). Lineage (NCBI taxonomy): Eukaryota > Metazoa > Chordata > Actinopteri > Siluriformes > Clariidae > Clarias > Clarias macrocephalus. The sequence goes on along the minus strand of JAAGKR010004270.1, from coordinate 38,226 downwards.
GATGAATAACTAACTGTTTAGATTTGTTTTATAACACTATTTTCATTACTCATATTTAAATCTTTTCTTTTTCATACTTTACCACATATGACGAGAGGGGAAATGAGGTTGCTGCTGAGGTTTTTTACTATATAGCCCGTGGCTTAGTGGTTCTCACTGTCGCCTTGCACCTCTAGGATCAGGGTTCGATTCTCGCCTCGGGGTCTGTGTGCATGGAGTTTGCATCTTCTCCCCGTGCTTGGTGGGTTTCCTCCGGACGCCCCAATGGCCCCACACAGTCCGAAAACTGCCTGTAGTGTGTGAAGGTTGACCAGAAGTCCTACCATGGTCATGAAAATGGGAATAAATACAGTGGTCACCATTGGCCTCCACGGTTCCCAGTAGAACTACAGAGGCCTGGATAGATCTAATATGAAGAAATGATGGGTGGCTCAAGACTTTTGCACAGTCTGTACTGTATAACTCTCCATACAAAAAAAAAAAAAAAAAAACGTCTTCGTGCTTAAATCTTTTGATTAGCAATGAGCACATTTGAACTGATCTGCACTATAAGCCTTTTACAGCATGTTAATTATACATAAGTTTGATTTCAGTCTCTTTCAAAGCACCTCTCCTTCTCTCTCTCTCTCTCTCACTCACTCACTCACAGAATCAAACAGACTTGGATGTGACTTTTTTATGCATCAAGTATCGCTTTCAAAATGTAGACCAGACATTTAAATTTTAAAACATGTTCTTTTATATTCTATTTAAAATGCCATCTCTGTGAAGTTTTATTCATTGTGTAGTTTCACTCAGAATATTTGGACGATAAACCGAGTCCACGTGTGCCTGAAGTTCCATCTATTACTCTCTTGTTTACCATCTAAAAGTAAAATGACCCTCGTGTTGCTGCGTCTGAATTGCCAGCTCATATGCTACAGCAATGCAGAACAAGTCTGTTGTTTCATGCCAAATCAAATACCAGCTGCATATTTGTTTGACCTCTGCATAATCCAGCCAGCTGTCAGTCAGAACGTGTGACTCTATTTTGATTTTTTTTTCATTATTATTCATATCCATGACGTCCAACGTGCTGTGACTACTGGCCATGAGATCTTGTTATCATCCATGAAAAGGAGACACAAAGCAGCTAAGACAAGACTAATGAACCAGAGCACAAATATAACAAAAACAAGCAGGTCCAAGCAAGCCCATGGGACATCATATGATGAATTCATATTTGCTAAAAAAAATAATAATAATAATAAAATCTTTTGTGAGTTATATCCATGTACTACTTCAGAACTTCCACTTATTGTATGAACAATCATCCATCCATCTAGGACCAACCTCTTGAGTCTAACTAGGGACCGTGGAGACCAGTGGTGACCATTGTATTTAATCCCATCTTTCAGTAGTTCATGATACCACTAAATGTTTCAGATTTTTGTTGTCTGTTCTCAATGACTGGTGTGTCGAGTCTTGAGGTGCTCAGGGTAGATGGAGGTTTTCATTCCAACGAAGCAAGAAAGAAAGAAAACCTACGCAACATACAGGCCGAGTATGGATAAGACCGGACACCCCTGATTTTGAACATTTTGAACATTATTCAGTTGTACCCGTGCTAACTTCCAGTTCCCACTTGTATCCTCTAGTGGTATTTAAGTCCATATTATGGAAGAAACTGGGACTTCTTAAAAAAAAGTGGTGCTTAGATAATGTATAGGCTCACTTTCTGCTTCGTTGTATTTTTTTTTTCTTTGTTTGTTTGCTTATTTGAAGCTGGATCATAGTTTGTATGTAGCTGATTCATAGATGTTGTTGTTGTTGTAGGTGGTTCTACAGAGTCCAACGATATCCCAAATTCTTTGATAAGTGTTGCAGTGGATAACTTTGAGCTGTCACTACCAGACAGCTCATAATACCCCCTCAGACAGCGTCGTATCTGATCCGCTAAAATGGTGGAATCCAAGCCTGTGCACTAAACTATTAAACTATCAGGGCTGCAATGAAAGTAATGAAAATATGAGCATTACTTGTATTTAAACCAATAAAACTCAAGCAGCACATACTGTACTGTACAGTACGTGCAGGCACTCAGTATAGGTCAATATTAAATATATATATAAATGTAGAACTAACAAAATTAACATGTTATTATTATTTTTTGGTCATTTTTATTGTTATTTTTTGGTTAAAGTGTACTAAAATTTAGTTTATTATATTGCCTATTTTTTGCTAAAAAGAATAACATGTCACTCTGTACTGTACAATCCTGAGCCCTATATATATATATATATATATATATATATATATATATATATATACGGTAGTGTAAGGAGAGATCTGGAAGACCAAGAAAACTCTGGGAGAGAACTGCCCATATGCTGGTCAAAAAGACAAATCAAAACCCCCATTTGACTGCAAAAACCCTGCGGGAAGATTTAGACTCAGGAGTGGTGGTGCACCTACATGGAAGAGTCAGCAGAAGAAAACCTTACCTGCGTCCCCATCGCAAAATCCAACATCAGAAATATGCAACAGAACATCTACAGGAGCCTGATGTGTTTTGGAAACAAGTGCTTTGGACTGATGAAGTTAAAGTAGAACTCTTTGGCCACAATCAGCAAAGGCATGTTTGGAGAACAAAAAAGTAGCAGCATTTCATGAACAGAACACCTTGCCAACTATTAATCATGTGGGTGGATCTATCATGCTTTGGGGTTGTGTTGCAGCCAGTGGCACAGGGAACATTGCACAGGTGGATGAGGAAGTTTAAAAAAAAAAAAAAGTGGAAACTAGCATCAACAAATCACCAGCAAAGGTGATTTTCAAAAATGTGGGTTCAACAATGGCATGAAGACATCGTTTGTGATGGATAATATGTTGAGTAAAACCTTTGTGCAGATGAAGATTTACTTTACCAACAATATATTTTATTTCAATGAGAAAAAAAAACAGTACTCCAGTTTTACATTATTTGTAGAATTCTTCAATAGTTACTAGACTGGATTTGGTGACATTTTACAGTATATGAAGGTATGAAGCAGATTCATAACTTTTGCATCACATGGGGGCTATTCCTAACAGGAAATTCTAACAGCAATTCATCATGGTTCTTTCAATTCAGAGCAAATTGTGTTTAAATGGGTTGCAAGTAAAATGTATATACCGCAATAATGTAAGTTCTTAGACGGTTCATGATAGTTTGCCGTAGTTCGTAGTGGAGTCATACAGCAGGTCATTACATTGAAAGTATACTACCAGTCAAAGGCTTGAATACACCTTCTAATTCCATGGTCATTCCTGATTTTGATGTGTTTTTTTTTTTTTTCCCCACATTGTAAAACTATGCCGAAGGCATCCAAAATCTGCAATAACCTCCTTCATTGAGGTGTGTCTGCTGCGTATGCTCTTTAAAGCACTAACCTGTGGTGCTGTAAAATGTTGAATTTTGAGGCTGGTAAGTTTTGGTCTTGTTTTCCTGGGAAGGTCTTCATGAGAGCCGGTTTCATCATGGTGCTCAATAGATTTTGCAAATACACTTGACAAAACTGTTCTTGCAAGAATTTTGACAGATTTTTTTATTTACGGTTCTCTGGGTTGCCCTAGATGTCCATTGTAGAGCTTTGGGACCATCAGTGCTTGGACCCCTAATGGACTGGAAAATCAGTATCCAGTGAAATTTACAGTAGAATTAGAGCTGGGCGATATGCCCTATAAATTAAATCTCGATTTTTTTTAAAGACCAAATTCGATTTTAAAACAATTTTTTTGCTTAAAATAAATAAAAATAATAATTTAAAAAAAACAGACAGTATAGTTTTTTTTTATTATTTACTTAAGCAAAACAATATAACCAAACATTACCTGCTTATTTGGATTAAAAGTATATATATATTAAATCACTTAAACAATTTTGCAAACCACATGCAACTTACATGCTGAATAAAATCAAACAGGAGCCTGACAGCATTTTTTTTTTTAACCGTGTATCTGGGCATAATGTCTTTAGTGATATAACACGACACAACATCAGTAATATCTTTCCATCGAGGCTCTTATCATATGGGATACAGCGGGGAAATGTGCTCGCTGTTTTCACTTGGCTTTTAGTCGGTGTTTTCGCGCTGCCGCTTGTCTTGTTTAGCTCGTAGCGGCAAACACGACGCCGATTCAACAGTGTGGCTCTGTTTGAGGTGCGCGAGGAAATTAGTCGTGCTCGAGTAAATTAGCTTCTTTTAGTTGCCACAAACGTCAGACAGATTTTACACCGAGCTTTGGCTTGTTCAGTGTGTAAATTTGCGAACCCGAACAATTTCCGTACGACTGAAGAAACCGCGCCTCTGTTGGACACGAGCTCTTTGGTTTCATCAGCGCGAGCTGCCATGTTGTATCTTGTATTCACCACGTGTGAGTCACAGAGGGGGCGTGGCAGAACTACAGAAGCTCGCGGTGCCGCACCAAAGTGAAACTGTAAAATCGATTTAAAACTCTCACAAGTGAGCGGTTAATTAGGCGCGTCATCATGTGGTCGGACAATCTCGCCTCTTAATTATTCTGCCATTGGTGCAGTTACAATTTATCTAATATTTTAATAAAAAATCGCGATACCTTGATTTAGGAAAAAAAGTTCAATCGTCTTAAAACCTAAATTCGAATTAATCGAAAAAATCGAAAAAATTGCCCAGCCCTACTTGAGTACAAAATTTTTGTACTCTTTCCACCTCTGATTGTATCTCTGCAACATGTAAGCCTTCAGATCTTCAGGATGTTTCGGACAGGTATTATGTAAGTTGCATATGGAATAAAATCGCCGTCAAAAATAATCGTGCGTAAAAAAAAAAGATTTGTGTGTGATTTTATATGCATTTCTGTCAGTGGTGTAACACACTACATTCATTGGCATAATTTCGCAATTCGTCCCTGCAACGGAGGACTTGTAAAAACAAGTTTTGTGTCTGTAAGTGGTCAGAGTCGTATATTTCAGAGTTGTACTGTAACAAACACAAAATCTCGTCTCTGTAAACTGTCGTGGCCGTAGATTTTGGAATCCAACTCGGACAAATCTTATTTATTTATTTTTTTTGACATTTTTGACATTGATTTTATTCTATAGTATAAATTGCTTATTTTCCTGGTCTTGTAACAGATCTGAGAAGGTTGTAATACTAAACATTGTTTTAATGCACTTTAATGAACACTACTTTACTATGTAAAGTATAAACATGCAGGGTTTTTTTTTTTTTTTCCTTATTTTAAAAAAAGTTTTAAATTGTACTGGCTAACATTAGACCTGGCTGATCTGGTCACAAATTGTCGAGACACGTACAGTGTAATTACAGGGAATCAGAGTGACTGATGAATAGATAAATGAATAGGTGATGTAAGAACAACCAGGCAGAAACCAGAAGTCATATCTTTTCATTTACAATCTTTTAGAAATTCCAAACAGTAATGCGTGTTCTCACGATCTCTAAATGTCATATATGATTATAGCCTTTTATATTTTAAAATGCTGCATCTGTCATTGTTGTTGTTGCTGCTGCTGAGGGACCGTCTGTCACCTCGCATGTGGACGAAATGTATTTATGCCCTCGTAATTTTATCTACATCGATTTTTTTAATTCAGTTCCTTTCAGCGCTGATGGAGAATTAGCAATGTGTTTCATAAGAGCAAGCAGACTGTGGGTATGCAGGTTCATCTGTTGAAAAGTTCATGTAATTGCATGCATCTTGAAGGATGCCGGAGCTTCGGTGGTGGCTGGTGAGTTTCAGAATGAGGGGAAGCACATGTTTTATGGTAATTAGGTCTACAGTACAGTATGTGTGGGTTCTCTTGCATCTCTTTCCGTTTTTATCTTTGTCAGTCTGTCCTCATTAGCAAGAGCATGAAAAGACTAACCCAAATTCGGGTTGACAAAATGATCAGTGTTGCCCGCTTGATTTCAATCATAGCAGAGCTCCATGCCCAGAGCTTACAAATAAAAGAATAACAAGTTGTATTAGTCGGGTGTAAAACAGTCATGGATTGTGCAACTGGTTGCCTCTCAAGCGTGCAGTTCCGAGCGTGCGCTCTGTCAGACTGGATTTGATGTGTTTAAGTTTCAGACGTCGGTCGTGTTCTTTGCCGTTTCAGTGATTGGCAGTCGGTTATGAAGTTCCGCCAATTAAAGAGATGTTTTAAACATTGCACAGAAAAGCTGCGCATCCAAAAAGCAAAAAAGTGCAATGTTTAATACAAATAGTCTTCAAGACAAACGGGGAGTTTTGATTGCACAGAATAACAGAACACAGTTATAAGAGAAAGACCTCCCTTTATTTCTCTGTATAATCCCCTGCCACACTAATGCACTTGTCGCCGAGTTTCACTAATGCTTAGATACCAACAAGGTGGAAAGTTTACCCAGTGTTGCCGGAGCCGTAACCGGACTGGCTGCTTCACGTCCGAAACTCCGGCCTCCCAGCTTGTTGGATCAGCTTGTGGGAACAGCTTGTACTGGGGATGTGGCAATCAGGTGTAAAAAGGAGAACTTGTACAGTCACAAAGCCAGAATGACTAAACCAGTCAGAGACTTAAAGATCCCTCCTTACCTACTGTTGAGTGGATAACTACAGTGGCAGGCACGAGTCACCAAGAGCTCACTCGATCCACTCATTTACAGCACTCCTGATTCGCGTGGGTCCGATCTCTCATTTTCTCTCGGTGGGAAGAAATCTCAAACATCCCTGCGGCAGATAATAACAGAGGAAACCCGACCGATGGTCCACGTCTGGCTGGAAAGAGCTGTTCAAAGCCAGAAGGAGCAACTAGGCTGCCACTGTCACCCTCATTAACCCTTGCACCCTGGCTATTTAACTTCTTTCATTTTGCTGGTTTTGAACGAATACATGATTAAATTCTGTCATCTGCAAAATGCCAAGTTAGGGAAAATGTCAAAACGCACATCGTATGGACCCTGATTATAGCAAAGACTCCTGTTCGTCCAAGTCCGAGTGGATAAAACTGATTTTATGCTTATCATGTTGGCCTTTTTACATAGGAGTTATCAGATCTTCGCACAACACCTGAAAGGTCACGGTGAAACGAGGAGATCTGGAGAGTGGAGAATCTGAGCTTGTTTGAGAATGTCAGCCTCTGATGGTATTTATGTCTAAATAAATAAATAAATAAATAAATAAAAAATTGCATAGATGAATGTGCAAGTGAGTCGCATCCGAAAATCAAAACAGATTTTTTTTTTTTTTAAGGTAATGAAAGGAGAAGTGGTGTCTGCACTCTGTCTCGTCCTTTCATCAGGCATGTAATATAGACAGAAGAGCGTTTTATTTATTTATTTATTTATTTATTTATTTATTTATTTATTTATTTATTTATTCGTTGCATGTGAATTTTTACCACAATGGTACCCATTCATCTTTGAACTTCAAGGGCTCAGATCAGATCAGTGGCACAGGTTTACAGCTATTTAAAGCTACAGGAAATACATATCAATGTACGTAATTCTAATAAAATATGGAAATTTGGAAATCTCCTATAAAGTATCAATCCATCTGACAATCTACTAAATATGATTCAAAGTAAGCATGTCTTTGAACCTGTCTAGAATTTGTGTTCTTTAAAATGTAATTATTATTATTATTATTATTATTATTATTATTATTATTATTATATGTGAGTCAAGAGAGCCACATATCTTTGCCAGAAGTGGCCCACATTCAGGTGCTGTCTGGGGTTGAGGACAGATATAAATGAGTCAATCGTTCGATTTTGCAAAAGAGGTCAGAGGTTTTGTGAACGCAGCTTGACGTCTGGGGTTTTTAGATTTCACAAAATGTCTTTTAGAAATTCTGAAAAACTGGAACAAAGTGCAAAGGACATCAAATGACGAATGCAAAAACACACTAACATGCACGAATGCAACATTGCAGATCCTGTGTTTTGATTTAAAAAATGAATATACAGTATGTTGTCAATTTTTATAAAATACCAACGCTGCAGGCGGTGGCTCCCTGTTATAAGGCTTCCTGCTATGTCATCAAGGGCTTTAAATCACAGCCTCCTGACCTAAGTGTTAATGTGTTACCAGAGGTGTAAATCATTGTGGTCTCAAGCTACACAGCGTGAAAGTCAGGACACAGCTGTCCAAACATCCACAACAGCTTATCAGGCATCTTACAACAGGTCTTAGACACTGTGTACTGTATATATTTGAGAAGTACTCGGGACAGAAGGATAAGATATGGCATGAGATATGAGAGGAGCGACATGAGTGCACTTGCTGGAAAGGTTTGTGTAGGTGAAGCTACGTATAATACTCGTTATATATGTGGACCTGGATATTGGAGACACAAGAGACATTTGGACAAACAGCAGGATTTGGGTTTAAGCAAGTGCTCAGGTCTTGACACACATAAACACACTCGCACACTACGGGCAATTTGAAAACGCCAATTAGCAATTAGTTAAGAAAACCCGCCAAGCACAGGGAGAACACGCAAACTATATGTACGCAGACCCAAGGAGGGAATTGAACCCATACCCTGGAGGTGCAAGGCGAGAGTGCAAACCACTAAGCTACAGTGCCGCCTGGATTTAATCTTCGGAAATATTCTTCAGCTATAGGATAAACCCACTTATGGTTTGAACTCAAAAACAGATAGAAATATAAAGAGCACTAAACAGGTACAGATACTCGACATTGTTTTACACTTTTACAGTCCCCCCACCCACTTGCTTTGGCTCATTTCTTAGACCAGACTTGAAATTTTCAAAACATTTCGATTTCGATGCATTTTTTATGGCAAATCGTTTAGTTTTTCCTGCAAAATTAATTCATGCCTGAAAACACTTTTGCAAAAGCTAATATTTTTATGGTCAGAATTGAATTTAAAGGCTTTGACTGCTTCTTTTATCATTTTAAATATGCATATGACCATTTTTTTTTTACATCCAAAATGAACTAATTCATAAAATATATAAACACATAAAAAGTTCTGAGATCCTTATTGTGCTACAAACAATAATTTATGATAGAAGAGGACAAAGTCACAACTACATATTTCCGAAATGTTGACTTTGCATATAAATACAAATAAAACCAAAACAATAAAATAATGAAATTCTAAATTCTCTAAAAACATGAAAACACTGAAAATGTGTCCTCTATGCATTCTCTTCTTCCCCACTGAATGTTTGAAACAGTTGCGCGTTCTACATTTGGTTGCATTCTTCGGCTGCTCCTTCCATAGTGAGACCCTGATTTACAGTCGTAGCTCATATTGCATCAGATACTGTACGTCTCATACCTCTGTCCCCGTCTCCGTCTCTCATGCGCTCTCTGACTCATCCTGTACAGGGTCGCAGGAGGCCTGGAGCCTATCGGGGCACCAGGTGGGGTATGCACGAGCGCGCACACCCTCGCTGCGGGTAATTAGTCTGCTGTGAGCTGTGGGAGAACCCAGTCTCACCCAGTGTTGAGTGAGATTCTTAGGCTTACAAATAAGGTGAGGTTTTGCAAACAAGAAGACAACCCAGGCTACAAATCAAATCAATACATCAGTCAGACCAAATTCGAACAGATTTATATCTGAATAGTTGGAAGGAGCGCAAAGGCTGTGGGCTTTTGTTTGCACAGCACATTTTATTGTAGTAGAGTTTGTTTTCAGGAAAGCAGGAAATCAATGCACTCTCCACCCTACTTGAATCTCGACTAGAACAATCTTTCCTACAGACCCATTTTGTAGAACCTACCTGCACGGCACACAGTGGTCACCATCCACTGTCCTGCAGCAGCGCCATCGACATCATCACACTTTTGTTTTACCCGCAACTCCACTGAAACCATTCACTGGAATTTGACCAACCTGTCGAAGAACTTTTAATAGGAAGCATATAATCACTCATCATCATACCGCTTCTTCCTGTATTCAGGGTCACGGGGGGAGCTTGGGGCACAAGGTGGGGTACACCCTGGACGGGGTGCCAATCCAACACAGGGAACACACATACACTCACTCTCATGCTCATTCACATACTACGGGCAATTTTGGGAACGCTAATTAGGCTAATCTGCAAGTCTTTGGACTGCGGGAGGAAACCAGAGTACCCAGAGGAAACCCACCAAGCACAGTAAGAACTTGCAAACACCATGCATACAGGTGGGAATCGAACCTGGCCCGGAAGCATATATGTGTATTAGATCATTCATTTTCTAATAACTAGCATAAGTAGCATGTTCAAGATAGATGTCTTCCTTGGAATAATCACATCTATTTTTTAATAACTTAGAGCCTGATATGGTGATGCTGGCCTCCGAGTGGCGCAGTGGTAAAAGTGCTCGCCCTATCATCCGGAGATTGCTAGTTCGAATCCCGGGTGGTGCTGTAACCTCTCGCAGCCGGAGGTCTAGAGAGAGCTGATTGGCCGAGCTCTCTCAGAGGGGAGGGATGAGAGGTATTTAGTGCTCCCGCATTAATCACGGTTCTACAGCCAGTCAGGGGCGTCTGTGAGCTCACGCAACGAAGGGAGCGGATAGCGCTGTCCTCCGAGTGTGTTACGCCGCCCCCAACGGTGCGCGAGAGAGCAGTTCGAAAAGATCGAGGAAACGGAGGAAACGGGGGATAGTCACGGGTGAGTGGTAGTAGTAGCCTTAATGTGGGGGCCCCCTAGTGACGGGGAGGAATTGGGCACGACTAAATTAGGGAGAAAATCGGGGGAAAATCCAAAAAAAAAAAGAAATGTGATGCTTGGAGGCTTAACAGAACCACCTGTTACTTTGAATTGCAAAAGCATTACAAGAGTCTAACTTTGAATTATGTATTTCACTTAAACGAGTCCAAATATACGCTTTAGTCCCCTGCCTACAAACATTCAAGTTACGAACTTTCGAAGCTACAACCAAGCATTCGTGCATGTTCAGTTACTCGAGTTAGATCACATGTCCGGCGTACATTATCACCTGAATGCAACGTGCATCCCATGGTGTCCGGAAGCAAACTTACTGTATAAGCAGCGGTAATGAAGCTGGCACTGCTAAGAAATAACTATAGAGACAAAATTGAAAATAATTCAGAGAATGGAGCGAGGTGAAAAGATGTCAGACGTTGTTTATGCTTTTAACGTGAATCAACCTTAAATATAAAGAACACTGTACTGTACTGTAATGTACTGTGTGTAGCCAATTAGTTAGTATCCTAGTACCTAGAAAATGTTTGTTGGATTTAAGAACAAATTGGACTTACGAACACTTCTCGGAACAGAACTTGTTCGTATATAGGGGACTCACTGCATGCGGTCAAAATATCTGAGCAATACACGCAATGTATTTATACTGTAGAATTTCAAAATACTTTAGAATTTCAAAATACTGTATGTCCTTCATAATTATTCCATTTCATCAGCAGAGATCAATAATGCATTTGTTATTGCTGCCTTAGCAAGGGATCAAGTTTTAGCTGATGGAATTGATTGGTGATTGGTGGCAGGGTGAGGTGTTACTCTCGCCAAGGCCAAGATCTCTCCTTGTAATAAGATCCTTATTGTTCTTGGATACCGTAATCAAGCTTTGGTTAAATCATTGTGTTTCAATTTAGTGTTCAGGTTAACCTGTCTTTGTCTTCCTTGCACTATGGTTATGGAAGTTACCATTAGGGGTGTAACTATCTGCCACTATCTGTGTCTTTTCCATATGTGTGTGTGTGTGTGTGTGTGGATATCCGTTTTTGAATCTGAAGAAAGCATGGCTGTTGCCACCTCGGATTCGCATGCTTTGGATATGTCATATCTGATTTAGCACCAGGTGTAGAAAATGTCTTATATGTCACTTTGACATCCGGAAAATCTGGCCACTTTTTGCTCCCGCTTTGGGGGAAGCGATCAAGAGTGTATTTTTGCTTTCTAACCTTTTGCCTGCCAGCTACTGTTTTCCTTTAGTTAGATGCTCCATTACACACGAGCTCTTTTATCCCAACACTTTAGAGTTTTGTTTCTCTCTGTCTCTCTCTCTCTCTGTATAAACTCAGTCAATTCCCTATCATTTTCCTGGTGTCTGGAACAGATTTTGTTTACGCAGTTACATTATAATCACATCTGACAGGCATAGTGCTGTAGTCTGGCGAGATTAATTGAAGATGGCGTTTTTTTTGCTTTGTTTCTAGATATCTTTGTATCCCATCTGCAAGCATGTACATCTTAATTAAACATTTTGTTAAGCTTTCTTCAGGGATCTGATTCAGTACACAAGAAAGTGGACTATTTATAGCAAGCCAAGTTAGTTTTGGGGAGGAATATAACTTTCTGGCGATTGTGGTATGGGGATTTTATTAGTGTTTTTGGATTTGATTATAATCAACTTGGGAAATTGCAGTCTATGATTTAAAAATGTGCTTAAAAATAAAAAAAATGTGTGTGTGTGCTTGTATATATATATATATATATATATATATATATATATATATATATATATATATATATATACACACACACACACACATTTATATATATATGATGTGATTACCTGGTGATTCAGTACATTCAGGTCGTCAGTTGACTTTATGTGCCACAAAACGTTGCTGAGTCGAGACCTGAGCAACTGAAGCAACCCCAGATCATAACCCCGTCTCCAGAGGCTTGTACAGTGGACGCTATGCATGATGGGTGCATCGCTTCATGAGGTCCCTTCTTACCCTGACATGCGCATCACTCTGGAATCAGGCTCAATCTGGACTCATGAGACCTTTTTCCATTCCATTTCCTTTCCAAAGTCCAATCTTGATGCTCCCTAACAAATTCATCTGAAGCCTGATTTATTTGATTAGTTTCACTAACAAGTGATCGATCCTGAGAGTTATCCTCACATTGTGTTTGCATACAAATGCTTTTACTTTTATTATTAAACTTGGCTTTGATTCATACTGCTCATTTTTTTAAAATCATGCAACTTCACCTAATGTTTAAATGATCTCCATTCATGATTTCTTTTTCCTACCGCATTTTTTTCCACAAGACTGAAGGTTTACAACAATCCTTTCAGGTTTTAATAATGTGGTGAAGGGTTCTTAACCCGGGTACGGTCATTTCAAATCTTCTTTGTTGTTCTCTCTGCTTGATACAGCCCAATAATTTGACCTTTCTGAAATGGTGACTGTTCTTGGCCAGGCAGTGCACATCTGGCTTTTCTAATTTTGTCAGTAATAAGTCAGAAATTGCTTTTATAATACCAAGTTGCCTAATGTTCTCTGTTTTTTAGCTTCACCACTGATGGACCCATAATGATACTTAATTTTTTTTTTCCTTTTAACCAAATAAGAGAGTATTTGGTAAATCCAGGAGACTGTGGCTCTCGATATGCAGGTTTCCTGATGAATTATCATCCCAGTGGTTTTATTTGTACCTCTGTGGCTTTAGTGCCATTTTTAAGTTTCCAAGTTTCCCAAGGTTTCCTCAGTTCTTACATGTTCTGGTTAGGACTCTTTTAGCTGAACCCTATAGTACCCAAAATGAGTCAAAATCCAAGAGATGGTTAATGATGCAGAACTTCACCTGTAAACCTGCCTCTTTTCACATCGGGCTCCAACTCTATAATCGTTTCCTTTATTAAAATAGACCATAAAAATACCTTATTATAATAATAATAGTAATAATGAGAATATATACGAAGCTAAATAAAACTTCAGTTTCATTAATGGGAGTAAGCTACCAAGCAAAGAATCTTATCCAAACATGATCAAACTTGAACCCACTTCCATGCAACTTGCTAAATCTGTAGCACCTTCTTTATTTGGTATTGTAATATTCTGGCACAAGAACACCTTGCATAGAATCATATTAAATACAATCAGTCTTGCAAGTCACATAGTAATGCAAATTGATAAAATATATAATTAAAATGCATCAAAGTTTTTGCATTCTCAAAAGTCTAAAAGATTTACAGGGTAAAAACTAAGATATACCGATAAGCATCACCTACATTATACAGTATATGTTATGGCAGTGAGATTCTTTACTTCACACATCCCAGGTTGTTAGTGAGCTGCGGTCAGATCACATGGGTCAGCCCTGATACTGCGCTCCTGCCGTGCACAACGGCTCACAATGGCAACTTGGCAGGGCTGGGGATTGAACACCAGACCTTCTGATCAATAACATAGAGCCTCATCTATTGCACCACTGCAGACACCTATTTGAAATTTTGTTTTAATCTTATTCTTTAGCAATTTGTTAAAGATTATTTTTTTTAATTAGAGAAGGGTTTGGTTTACTTGCATCCCTTTTGAATTATGTTTGTTAAGTTGTGGAAATTCGATAAAACTGCGACCTTAAACAGATTTTTAAATTGACCTCAAGCAGTCCTTTCTTCACCAGTCCAAGCTCAAAACAGTGATTTGTTAAATAATCAATGCCGAAATGGAAGAGCGGTGAAGTCAACAGGAAATGAAACAGGGTATTACCTTAACACTCTAAAATATCTGGTGACTAATAGAATACTAAAACAATTTCTCTGAGATTTATGGGTTTGAACAGCCTCATTGCTCAAGACCATTATTTATCCTTAGCATATCCCACCCCTCCTGTCTTCAGCCACAAGACAACGGCTCCTCGTTCTTCTTTTCACCGTGAACTTGAACTCATCCTGCTTTAATAGATGACAGCCACCATTAGACTGCATCCGTGCCATCCCTATTAAACCTGTTATTTTATCTTTTTCACTCGCCAACACTGAAGTGTCAGTTTAGTGTCAGAATAGATAGGATGAAATGGAACATGTCTTTTCTAGTAACTGTTTATTTACTTTATGCTTTAGAACAGTAATGTAGATTTACCTTATTCAGTCGATTTAAATTTGAAAATGATTTTTGCATAGTGCTTCCTCCAGGCAAAATAAACGAAACGTGGTGAGACAGTTAATTGGAAACATGATGGGATCCCATATGGTGCACATAAATGTGTTTGCCATATCGTTAGCAGATCAGGAGTTGGAATCTCAATGATGCCCTGACATCCATGACCGGGAGCTAAGGAGAGAAAAAAAAATGGCATTACGGTACTGATGCAATTATAACAGCATTAGCCAAGAGAGCAGAGAGCACTGGCGCAGCAGTTTGAAAAGATGTGCTTGGCCTTCACATAGGTGTGTTTTTAGCCTTCACCATCTCCAGTTAGTACTGTAGGTGTCACAGGCAGGAGCTGAGTGATGAGAAAAAGAATTCGTAAATGACCAAAGTGCAAAATATAGCCAAAAAAGAAACTTTATTATTCTTGACAAAAATGCTGGAAACAAGAATGCACAATGTAAAAAGGATTTAAAAAATAAAACTAGAATACACGCAAGCGTCGAATACTGGCAGGAAGGATGAAACATGAGAAGGAGAAAAAAATTGAACAAAACCCGGGCACATGAAATACTTTATATAGAGTGTGAGTAACTAATATATGAAAGGCAATAAACTATGTTGGGGTCAGAAGTTTGCACACAGTACACCCATCATGAACATTAATGTCTTGGCGATTAATTTTCTGAACTGGGTTTTTTTTTTTTTTTTTTTTTTTTTGTGGATGAATTATTGAACAACACACGTCTTTAATAGAAGAAAACCCTGAGTTCTGCTGCACAAGGCTTAATCGATGGCACCACAGACACAAGGACACAGTGCTAGGTCTTACAAAAAAGGGATAAATTGATTGGGAAAAATAAGGAAAGGAAAAGCTTTTAAGAAGGAAGGAAGGAAAAAAGGGAAGCGGGTCTGGAGTCAGTGCCCTGCTGGCATGCAGGCATAAGGCTGGTGAGCAATGGTGGCGGGCAGAGTGGCAGAGTTTTTTTCTTTGTATTCAGGTTTTTCATGTAAATGTCACATTTGTGAAATTATGTAAAATGTACTTTAGGAAGTTGAGTGAAAATTAACAAGGTAAATAATTACATGTAACATGGCCAGTTTAAATTATGTTAAGTAGTATTTACTTACTGATCGAATGTAATTAATTGACAGAGGTGGGTAGAGTAGCCCAAATTTGTATTTAAATAAGAGTAGCTGTATTTCAAAATAATATTACTCAAGTAGAAGTTAAAAGTAGTCATCCAGAATATTACACAAGTGAGAGTACTCAAGTACTGAGCGACTGTTTCATCATAACAGATTCATCTTCTGCACTGCTACAGTATAGTCTTCTAAATAGTTTTTTCTTCACGGAGGCCATTGTTGCAGTACAGCCAAAATTGCTCCCGTTCCTCCTCTCGTCTAACACCAGTCATGAGTCTTTTCAAAGGTAAAGTGCAGGTTCGTTTCTTTTATTTTTACTTCATTCATTTTATATGAATATTTCTTATGGGGGAAATTATCTTTGATTTATATATAGTATAGTATTTTTATATACAAGCACGCTTCTGGAATGAATTATGCCTGCAATCCAAGGTTCCACTGTAATTTAGTGATGAGCGGCATCATGTTCAAGAAGGTTGTGGTCATGAGTGTTGCCAGGAGCTCTTTAAATAAAGCAGATTGCGTTTTTTTTTTTTTTGTTTTTTTTTTTTAAGTAAAAAAAAAGTTTTATAAAATTGCACATTAATGAATAAAGAAAATTTCTGCCACATACCCGATTCTCAGTGATCTCATAGGCTGATGAAAGGAAGCTCTCACTATGGAGAATATACATCACACAACACTAGCAGGAATTACTTTTGGATTGAATGTATCTGATTTGTGAACACTTCAAGAGGTGGAACCTGAGAAGTTGCCTTATCTGAATCACAGGGGACTGCAGTTTTAGATAAAATAAAATAAATAAAAACTCTCTTCACTGTTCAAATAAAAAAGAAATATCACCTTCATCTAATACACTCCGGAATGACTTTGCTGTCTTTAAGTAGATTCTCCGCCACTTCTCAGAGATACACAGTGAGACTGTGGACTACTGCATCTCGTCTCGTCTCGATCCAGTGGCCCTGTTATAAGACTGAACTGTGAACCTTAAATACATTAGTTACAAAAATTTTGTCCAAACAAACCTGAAAGTATTTTCTGAAATTGTAAATCGTTTGAAAATATGTACTGTAACAGTTTAAAGATGTCTGAATAATTTTAGTAAGTAAGAGTCCAGGAGATAAGAAAACAATATGCTGATTTTGACCAATGGGTGTTATCAGTTGAGAGAAGATAAAAGAATATTGTTTCCCCAAGGAGAGAGAGAGAGAGAGAGACGGACACTGAACTAAGGCCACCATTCCCTCCTCCTAAAGGATGATTGTGCTCTATTTCAGGCTGAAAGTCAGACTCAGTGGCTCCCGGCTTCCTCCTTGCAAAAAGACAAAAGTATATGTTTGAAAATGTCTTGACCAGGTGCGATTTCTTTAAGACTGCAAGGGAAGCTCAGCTTCCCCTATAATGTCAGGAAATTAATGGTCAAATTATGTACTATTGTATTAACATTTTATTGACTAAAAATTCCCGTAGCGTCACAGTGCATTTCCCTGTTGAAGCCCAGCGTCCATTGACTTCAATGCGGCTGCTTTGAACGTTTTTTTTTTTTTTTCAGTGCTTTGAAACTAGACGGTCATTGGATAAACGCTGCGATTATGTCCCGCCCACGGACGCTCAGGGGGTGAATGAGGAGTGGGCTGGCCCGGACGCCGAGCTTCTGCGTGATGATTGGAGGGTCTGTCGAAAGACTGCGTCTCCTTTTGACTGACAGCAATTTTGTACTATAAGGAATCGCTGAAGTCCCATCGCGGATTTCTGAAGTTCAGTCGAAATAAAAACTGCCGCAACCTATTTTTTTATATTTGCTTGGCAAAATTGCTTGATTTTCATCATCCATTTTACACAATTATACACCACATTCCTTGTTTCACTTTTACAGAGTTTAATTTTTTTTTTTTTAATCATTGAGAGGACACTGGTCAAGTCACTGGAAAAGACGCCTAGTTGGTACAACAGGGTCACAGACCATTTTCTTGAAAAGGAACGTAGGGCAGAATTTCCTTTTAAATAAATAGACAATTTTATGATGTAGGCCGAAAATGAGCTTCCCCTATTTGACAGACCAGTAGCCGCCACTGGTCTTGACTGAGCTCAAAACTGCACAATAAGCACTAAATTTGTATTCTGATCCGCAAAATTACTTGCAGCCTATACAAAAGCGACTTAAAACAACGTTTGCCTGGTTTATACAGCGACTTGTCACATACCCGAATCAATAGATTAAGTATTGGCACCATCCCGAGCCCTGCAACACCTCCCTTAGCTTTTGTAAGAGCTTTTTGTAAGAGTTTTGGCATGTGGTCCAGTTTGGACATAAAGGTTTGTTCAAGGGGAGCTGCAGTAATTCTTCTAAATTCCTCCTTTATCTGTCAAAGCAGTTAAAAATATTAACTTTTTAACAAAAAAATAAGTACAACATGTCCACCAAATATTTATCAAGACAACTTTCCAGAATATGAACCATTTTGCAGGATGTAAACATTAGAAGTTTTAGAATTGAGTTTAGAATTGAATTGAAATGTTAAACATCTTTAAGACTCAGTTATATGGGTAAAATAAAACCAAAGATGAAACAGGAAGTGCTTCTGGACTAGTGTTGTTTAATCTTGCTAAAAGGTCTATAATAACTTAAATAGCGTAATTGGATTAACTTACACTGTAAAAAAAAAAAAACGGTAAATTTAAAAAAACTGGCAGCTGTGGTTGCCAGAATTTTACCGGAAAAAACACGGTAGCACCGTTATTGCACTGTAAAAAAACAAACCGTAAATTTTACGATAAAAGAACGGCAGCTGTGGTTGCCAGAAGTCTACTGTAAAGAAATATGGGATTGCACTCATTATACTGCACATTTTATGGATTTTAATTGTTCTTTTGATCCTGGTCAGGAATCAAACCCACCAGACCCTGGAGGTGCAAGGCGATAGTGCTAACCACTACACTACCATGCTTGCTTCGTAAGTGTTGTCATTGTTGGAGTGCAAGTCCAAGGAAGACCAACAACGACAACACTGTCGCCTTGCACCTCCAGGGTCTGGGTTTGATTCCCAGCCAGGCTCGAAAAAAAAAAAACTATTAAAATCTATAAAGTATAATGAGAACAACCAAAAACACTTTTGCCATATTTGCTAGGAATTTGGCTGCTTTCTTTTGAGAGAGTTAACTTCAAGCTCTGGGTAGTATCGCTACTGGTTGGAACGATTGTTGCCTATTTTGTAATTAAGACTTTATTGCCAGCCTCACATTCCCCAAAGAAGATCCAGCTTCCTTCAGGCATGGGAACTTCTCTATCAAAGCCTCCACAACTGACAGAATCTGGAGATTTGTGAGATATGCTGTGGATTTAAATACAGATTCAGCAAGCTTTTGCATGATGTCAGATTTCACACCTTGATTTTGTAGGAGAGTTTCATCTTCAAAAAATGTTTGATTTCCAGCTTGGAAGAATTCCTTTCACATCAAAGGTAAATTGGGGAACTTTAAATCTGTCTGGGCACTTTTTGAAGGCACCCTCAGGTGGTGGCAGCATCAGTGTGTCCCTAGAACTGTCTGAGGTTCGGGTATCTGTAGATCACTGTTCAAAATCTCTTGAAGCAGGGGTCAGTGTCAGATTGATTGATGGCTCTTCCGCTTTAACAACTTTAATTTAATCTTTGTCCTTAATGTCTTCAGCAGAGGTCAGGGTGAGAAAGTGACCAAAATCAGTGTCCATCAAACTGAAAACTTTGCTTTCTATAACCGATAGAAGATCATCGACTGTGTTCGGAATCCCAGCTGAAAGTAACAATTTTTATATATCATAGTCACCAAGTTTATCTCGTGGCGTAGCTGGTCAAGGTGAGAACATTGTCGACCTTAATCTAATAAATAAAGAACAGGTATTAGCCTAGTCTTAGCTTTCTACCTTTTAAACATTCACATAATGAACAAGAGAATATTATAAATTAGGCATTATTATTATATTATAATTACATATCTTATTATATTATAATTATAACTTTGTCAGCGCAAATGCAGTGCTTCAGTGACATCATCTGCTGTTCGGCCATGGAGTAAATTGCCGATGGATAAACATTTGTTAGCTGGGCTTGTTGAAGGATTTAAATATTAAGGATTTAAATGTTTAATCAAAACTAAAACACCTAAGATGTTCATTACACCAAGGACTTTGCAGTCTAACAACAAAACTGAGCTTGTCCAGAACAACAATCATCTGAACAATTTTTGGGAAGTCTGGCAATCCTCCAGTTGATCCATATGATCCATATCATTCCTACACTATAA
Source organism: Clarias macrocephalus (assembly GCA_011419295.1). Taxonomy (NCBI): domain Eukaryota; kingdom Metazoa; phylum Chordata; class Actinopteri; order Siluriformes; family Clariidae; genus Clarias; species Clarias macrocephalus. The sequence goes on along the minus strand of JAAGKR010004270.1, from coordinate 17,985 downwards.
ATTGTGCCAAAATATTCAACTTGATTTGCCACAGGTACTGCTGTGGAATTGAGGAATTTCTTTTATTCCTTTATCTATCACTTCCACTGTTCCTGAGACAACAAAACATTCCTGAAGCACCCAGTTTGCCGAAGAACCTTTTAAAGAAGCGATGCTTTGCCTCAAACCTCATAGTCCATAATGCCACAAGGGGTCCAAACTCTCTAATGGCCTGAGGATAGTGCTCAAGAAAGTGGTGTTTTGGAAGCAGCTTTTCTCGTAGAAGAAGTTCAAGAAACCTGCTCAGATACCTTGCTATCGAGAAAACCAATGTTTGAAAATGAAAACCAAAAGCAGGTGACAGAGCAAGATCAGCAACATCTTACCAACAACATCATAATCAACTGCCAAGCGGTGTCACCTTCTGGTATTTTATCTCCAACCATCAGTGAAAGCAACGTGAATAAACACCAGTTTTCATGTGCATTCCAACCGATGTTTTTTGTAGACACAAAGTTTGGTCAAACACTTTGTTTGTTCTATCACGCCATTATAATGGGGGCATTTTGATTTGTTTGTTGAGATCAGAAAGAGAGAAACACTTCATCTTGATGAACACATCTAAACACGGGGCCAATTCAAAGGGTACAATTCCCTCAAGCAAGTCATGAAGCACATCAGGAGGATACCCTGGTACTACATGACAGTGGTTCAGCCTGTTAGTAATTGGGCCAAAGCTGTTTGAACATGCAATTCATGTTCTTGTTTAGTTCCTGGAGAAAATGCACCAGAACTAACTCTCACCTTTTGGAACTGGTACCGTCCCCCAGTACAAAATCTCTGCTTGGGCCCCAAGATTGTCAGCAATCACACAGAAAACCGTGCTTTTGATAACTCTCCCAAAAGAGGACACAAAATACTATCCTCCTCCAAACTCTTCAGATCAGTTACCAGTGATTCAAGTACTTGAGAAAATCCATACTTCTTTGCATCATTTGCTTTACAAAGCACAGCCAAATAAACGGAAGTCAAAGAGGAACGTAAGACACTATGAATATTTCCCAACACCCAATAAACAAAAGCTTTTTTCAAGATATGCCATGTGGATTACACCCCTCAAAATCTCAATGTAGAGTACAAGACAGATTCTATCATCATCTCCAGACAAGCAGCTATTTTCACTAAAGGTATCATAAGTACTCTTAGAGCTGTGTACATCCTTCAACACTTCTTTTCTAATACCTGTGGCAATGTTTGCACAATTGGAACATACTGGAATGTGCTTCTTTTATCTAGTATATACTCTACAGGTTCAATAATACAGAATTGCTCCTTAAAAAAATCCACCTCTTTTGTATAAGGCGTTGAAAGAACCCTCCACCCCAAGAGCTGCATTTAATGGATTAAGGGAGGTACAGTAATATCTTCTGAAACTACAGATTCGTCAATATTGCAGCTAAGCTTTGCAAAGTAAAGGAATATTTCAGTTATCTGTTTAATAACTGATCTCGAAGCAGTTGATGATATAAATTGCAAATCATCTACTGTTTAATCAATGCACCTGTAAGGACACAAATTACATAACGTTTATCAGATAATACAATTTCACGAATTTGGCACTTTTTTTGCTTTTTTTTTTCTGTTTTTTTTTTTTTTTTTCCTGTTTTCCGACTGTATTTAGGAAGTTAAAATCACAAAGAAAATTATGTAATTTTGGGAATGCTTAAATTCTACTAGATTTTATAAAGGTGCACAGGTACTCTATTAATTCATTTCAATTTGTCAAAGAATCAGAAGTAAAATTTATTTGACTGTTGGATGTTTAATGTATGCAAGTCGAAATTAAGTAGACATATAGATTTTACTTAATATTCTTGAAGTTTTCACTTCAACAAAAATTATTGTTTGTAAAAAAAAAAAAAGTTAAATTTTTTTATTTGTTTCATTTACATAGCCTTACAATAATTTTCAACAGTGTATAACACATCGCTGCCACAATTTAATTCGAGCTTTAAAAATGAACAAACCATTGTGTGTATACCCCTCTGTATATTCTGCCAAGAACAGGGGTCAATTATCAATCCAGAAATCCAGCAGAAGTTTGTTAATGGCTACCAAATGGCTACCTAAAGATGAAAATTCAAAGGGCACATTCATTCAAATATTAGGTATGCTGTATGTATATTTTGTAATTGAACAAATTGGACTTATGAACAAGCTCTAAGATCGGAACTTGTTCATATGTTGGGGACTTACTGTATTTAAGATGTACAAACCTTCCGCCCCAGAAAGAACATATTAAATATAAATATTACTGTATGTATAAAATGTGAACATGTATTTTCATGAAAACTGTCTAGCGTCTATTATATTCTTAATGTTATTGACGGTATCATAAGCAGAGTCAGAAGGTAACAAATGTTACTGTGCTTAAGTAGATTTTTCATGTGTCTGTACTTTACTAGAGTAGTTTGATATATATATTTTTTTATTTCATTTTAATTTTTTTACTCAACTTCTTCTGTACTTTCTACTTTACTACATTTGTTACTACATGTCATTGAGTTACATAACCACAGCAGTCAGTAGCATTTGAAGAAAATATTGGAACCTGCTGATTATTATTATTATTATTATTATTATTATTATTATTATTATTAATTGCATGATTTGCCTTTCCTCCATGTAGCAGTGTTTGAACTCAGAAGCGCAGATGTTTTCAGGCAGCTAATAAACAGCATGTGAAAATTATTTATATAATAACAGCTTATTATAACGACAAAAATGTATGTGAATGTTGAATATGATTTCCACTATCATGATAGGAAACATTTCATCACCTATCAACTGGACCAAATTTGCCATGACAGCTCACAACTCCACTTGACATCTTCCATGTTTATGAAAAGATCCAAGTTTTTCAAGTTAAACACTACCCTAGAAAATATTCATGGGAAAGACAAATCTTTCCAGGAAAGAAAAAAAAAAACACTAGAAAGTTGGCTGCAATTCAGCTTTGAACACTTTTGATGGGAACTGAACATGACATTTCATTGCTTTGCCCTTTTATTCTTGTTTTTAATAACTCTTGATCATTATTTCTACTGGATCATTTGACATTTTAGCCTCGTTTATGCAGATTTTCATGGTCAACAGCACTATTATCACTATCTCTTTTCCCATTCAGCTTTTTATGCTTCACTTTTAAGCCTCTTCTATTTTAAGCACTCTTGATCCAGAGGCTCAGCCTGAGCAAGCAAAATATGCAGAACAATACAGAAAGGAAGGAAGAGACGCAACCTTCAGAAGGCTTCAATGTGTTGTTATGTCACGTTATACACATGGCAATATTAGAGCAATTAGCACGGGCCGAACATTGTCGGCAAGCGATTTCTCTTTTGTCAGGCTGGTAATGCGAATGTAATCTAATAAAGGACACGTTTATGTAATCAATGTATGAACAACAGGGCCTGTTTATTACATCCTCGTGCAAATCGACAGCTTTTTGTGGAGGTTTTTAAGGAGTAAGGACTAATTCTGTGTAATAATAACAGGTCTCATATTTCAAAGATATTTCATACACTGATAGTAATAATGACTATTGAGCAATCATGAATGTCGGGATTGTTTATTGACAGACATGCGAGATGAATAATTTGAGTTTACTTATTATTATATTATTATTATTCAATTTTTACCTTAAGAAGTGGATATCCATCCATCTAGGAATCTCTGTTGGAGGAAACCCACAAAGCACGGGGAGAACATACAAACTCCATGCACACAGACCCTGAGGCGGGAATCGAACCCGGACCCAGGAGGTACAGTACAAGGCGACAGCGCTAACCACTGTGTCACCGTCCCACCTTAGACATATGTTTAGTCTACTCCTATACTTTGAAGTCGAAAATGCAAATCATTTTGAGCAAAACTGCTCAAAATATCAAGAGAACCTTTTAAATGCCATGTATCAGCACAGTCTCTGGCTTCCCACTGTGTTCTTCTTACATCTTTAGAAACCCTGTTTCCAAGGAAATGTTAAATATCTCCACATTAAACATCTGTCGTTCTTGAGGGAAAGACATTCCTGCTATATTAAGCGAAAGCCAGCGTTAAGTAAAAAATTTCATGCGATCTGAACAAAGTCCTTTCTCATCAGTCTATTTATGCAGCATCTTTTATAACTTGCATCTTATACAACAAGTCATGCCAATGCTTTTGAATTGGCACATGTGGGTAGGGGTTGGGTTTCTGAGGCTTTGGGTAAGGTTTTGGGTTTCCGATCAGAAGGTTTGTGGTTCGAGCCCAAGCTCTACCAAGTTGCCACAGTTGGGACTTTAAGCAAGGCATTTAATGCTGTTTGCTTTGGGGGTGCTGTATTATGGTTGACCCTGTGCTGTTTTTTCTTTCTTTTTTTTTTTTTATTTATAAAAAAAGCTTTTTTGGTTGTAGATTGTGTTTCTAGAAAAACTGAACACTGAATATTTACCAGTCAGATGATTTGGATGTCAATGACATTATTTTCCTCTCTGGTGTCCATCCATTGTTGTGATTGAGGAATTGGGTGAAAACTCAGTGAAAACTCATTCTACATTCTTTGCACTTGTTTCTCATAACGTCACCAGAGATTGATGAGGTACGGTTGGGTAGCCTGGATGTTTTGACAGATTTTCTTGCTGTCGATGTCGGAGGTGCAAAGTCAGGGAACAGTTGCTGCCACCGACAGCTCTCCTATTTGCATGCTGATCGGATCAGTTCCTTTTTCAGTTAAAGCCGCAAGTCAAACTCAAAATTACAGTACGTTTTATTGTTGAGAAAACGCCAAGAATGTTTAGGAGGATGTATTAGTCAGTGTTATCCTGAAAAAGCATGCTGCATTCATCACCTTGCAGACTGCGAAATGATTACGAGGATCCGGCGAATTGCTTTTCAGGAGCCAGGATTCCAAATTCAGCTTCTCCAACATGGAGGTGAAGTGAAAAATCATGGTGCTAGACGTGTACAGAGAGATGTGTTATTAGGGGACGATGATACATGACATGTGTGGGGCTTGAAACTCTGTTGCCTGTTTTTCAGTGAACAAATTTTAACCGTAGTAGTTGACTCGTCGTTGCATCATTTTTCAGGAGACAACAACGGCTGGCCTCATCTGTTTGACAAATACTTCGGGATGCCCAGTAAATACACTGGAACCAAATCAGCCACATGTCGTGAGTAAACATCCAGAATTCTCCTAAATCTCCTGAAACTGTAAAGCTTAGAGGAAGATCTGGGAAAATTCTGTTCACATGTATCTGTCTATCAGTCTGTTTAACTTTCCTTTTTTTTCCATTCTCCATTTCTTTCATGTTCATCTTTTTACTGTCTGTCTCTTTCAACCCATTCCATTTCATCTATTCTTTTGGTTTTTAATCTTTCCTTGCATCTATCCATATGTCTATCCATATATCTGGATGTCTAGCTCTCTAACGGTCTGAATATTCAGTTATTTGTTCCTCCAGCCATGCATCCGTCTGTCCATCCATTTTATTGTCTGTCTTTTGTTCTGTCTATCCACCAGTTGGGCCAATGATTAGTCCATCTTTCCATTAATCAATCCTCCCATCCATCCATCCATCCATCCATCAATCTGTCTGTTTCTCTCTGTTTATCCAACTATCTGTCTGTTTGTCTGTCTCTGTCCATTGAGCCATTTATCCACCCATCTATCCGTCCATCCATTCATACTTCAATCCAACCATCAATCCATCCATTCATCCACCCATGCAGCCATCTGTCTGAGTGTCTATTTCCCGCTATTTCCTTTCTTCATTTTTCTATGAATTAATCCATCTATACATGACTTAATCCATCCAATCATCCATTCACATTCACAGCCAACCATTCACAGGTCATTCACATGCTGACTATAAACCTGTCTGTCTTTTTTCCTACCCATTCATTCATCCAGACATCAGTCCATCCATACGTACATCCATTCATTCACTGGACAGTATATTTGTCTGTCAGATTGTATGTCTGGTCTATCAATTCGAATTAAATTAATTTCCCCCTAAAAATGTAAGCTTATGTACTGTATGTTACTGTTTATGTACACATCCATGCAATAAGTCATTTCTGTTGTGAGGATGAGACAAAACAATCTTTGCTCTTTGTGTTTGTCGTTATTGTAATGTAAACAAACCCCGATGCCATTCTATTTGTCTAGCTTTCATCCAAATAAATTCATGTCTGATCATCTCTCACTGCAGAGTGGTGTAGAAAGTCAAATCGTGTTTATTATGTTAGGTTTTATAAACAAGATTATATGTATTTGTTTATTTTTTATTTATTTAGAACATTTCTAAAATCTGAATTGAAATTCCCAAATACAAACTCCAGACCATCTAATCACCAGTTCTTTTGAACAAACTGCAATGTGCAAATTGGCACATTCATGCATATGATCAAGTACTGTTTACTGCATTACCATTTGCTAATGTCAACAACCTCAAAAAGTTCTTAGAAGTTTCTTCTAAACAGGTTCTACTGTTACCTAACCTAACGGCAAATGGCAAAAAACGTTAAGGGAACCAAATCTGTGAAACGTTCTTAGAACAAATGATTTTACATAATTATAATTACTGTTAAATGTTTTATTCCACTGGTGGAAATTAAAATTCTCCTGAGAGCAGGTCATCAATTCAGAACACAATTGCAGAAAGTCTAATGGAAATGTCGAGAAATTCTGATTGACGGATTATGACAACTACTACAGCCAGTTTGCAGGTAATGACATATGCAATGGCTCTAAGGGTAAGATTATATAGCCGGGAGCCAGTAAGACACATTTTGGTCAAACAAAATAAGAAAGTAAGTCAAGTTTGTGCAGAAATAATTAAATTATGCGAAATTTTTACAAATTTATGCTACAGAAATAATTAGCTTTCATTCATTGTTTAAACTGAACCTATTGACGAATCAGATGTGAGATTTCCAGGAGCAATGAAGCTTCTGTAACTGGTCAAGTTCAGTCCCTTCCAGGCCAACATTGTACTGTGTGTTTTCTTATATCTGACATTTCTGGCTTTTGGAAGCCACCCTTATCCAGACCCGCTTTTATCTCATTTATACAACTGAGCAGGCTGAGGGTTAAGAGCCATGCTCGAGGATGCTGGGATTTGAACTCATGACCATGTAATCACCACTCGTACATCTTACCCTCTAACATACCACTGCCAACTTCAGTAAGTGGGCACATATGCAGTTTGAGGGCAAAAGTGCAACAGCTCAAGTGCACACTGAGGTCCATATTTCTCTATGTATCATCTCTTTTTTTCTTTTTCTTTTTTGGTCTTACAGTCAATTTCTTCCTCCACTGGTCTCATACAAACTGTATTTATTTCAATTGCAAGACTTTATGAAGTGGATCTGAAGTGTTAGACAGGGCAAAAATGGACTGTTTTATCATTATTACAGCTTTTACGCACAGACAGCTCACTTTTGCTTCTCTCTCAATTTTCTTCATTGACCTTCCTGCTACTTTTTGGATCTCTAAAGCTGGCTCAATAAAGCTGAGCGCAGATTGTGAATATAAAATACTCTCAAATGCACATTAGTAGGTTGTAATTAAATTGCTATTAAGATGCAATAAGATTGTAATTCCTTTTTTTTTTTTTTTTTTTTTAAAGGGGGTTATTTTTAATTATTAAAGGTGTATGCAGTACAACCAGGTGCTGAGCAATAAGGTTATTTTGAGCTTCTGAATTTTTGATAAGTCTCATTAAGGATGAGGCACAAATATTTTGGTAAACATGCTTTCAAAGCACCATGTTCTACATGAATATCAGTTAGACAGTACTAGTAAATTAAATATATTTTGCATGTAATTATATGTTTTTATGTGTATCTATGTGAGATTTACATACTCAGCATGTTATACCCTGAAATGGTGCATTCTACAAACAAAATATTGAAAACTGTATATTATAATAAAAACAACCAAATATGAAATGTTAAAATATATAAAAATAAATGCATGAATAAACATGCACATGAACATGTGCAAAATTAACATGTGTAAATAAAGAAATTATGTAAGAAAAATGCAAGGACAAATAAAAGCATGTACAAATTAAAATGTCAAAATTAATTTACTATATAATATGATATATGACAAAATATTATAGAATGATACAAAAATAAAAATTTTGACAAAGTATATAAAAACAAAATATAATTTTGCAATAAAACAAAATATATAAAAAAAAACAAATATGAAATAAAAAGCATGTAAAAATAAATGCATAAATACTGCAAATATGCATTAAAATGCATGAATAAAACATGCACAAAAAATAAATATGTGTAAATAATGTAATTATGTGAGAAAAATGCATGGACAAATAAAACCATGTACAAATTAAAATGTCAAAATAAATGTACAATATAAAATAATTACCCTCACCTAAAGGATTATTAGGAACACCTGTTCAATTTCTCATTAATGCAATTATCTAATCAAGCAATCACATGGCGGTTCTTCAATGCATTTAGGGGTGTGGTCCTGGTCAAGACAATCTCCTGAACTCCAAACTGAATGTCAGAATGGGAAAGAAAGGTGATTTAAGCGATTTTGAGCGTGGCATAGTTGTTGGTGCCAGACGGGCCGGTCTGAGTATTTCACAATCTGCTCAGTTACTGGGATTTTCACACGCAAACATTTCTAGGGTTTACAAAGACTGGTGTGAAAAGGGAAAAACATCCAGTAATCGGCAGTCCTGTGGGCGAAACGCCTTGTTGATGCTAGAGGTCAGAGGAGAATGGGCCGACTGATTCAAGCTGATAGAAGAGCAACCTTGACTGAAATAACCACTCGTTACAACCGAGGTATGCAGCAAAGCATTTGTGAAGCCACAACACGCACAACCTTGAGGCGGATGGGCAACAACAGCAGAAGACCCCACCGGGTACCACTCATCTCCACTACAAATAGGAAAAAGAGACTACAATTTGCACGAGCTCACCAAAATTGGACAGTTGAAGACTGGAAAAATGTTGTCTGGTCTGAGGAGTCTCGATTTCTGTTGAGACATTCAAATGGTAGAGTCAGAATTTGGCGTAAACAGAATGAGAACATGGATCCAGCATGCCTTGTTACCACTCTGCAGGCTGGTGGTGGTGGTGTAATGGTGTGGGTTATCTTTTCTTGGCACACTTTAGGCCCCTTAGTGCCAATTGGGCATGGTTTAAATGCCACGGCCTACCTGAGCATTGTTTCTGACCATGTCCATCCCTTCATGACCACCATGTACCCGTCCTCTGACGGCTACTTCCAGCAGGATAATGCACCATGTCACAAAGCTCGAATCATTTCAAATTGGTTTCTTGACCATGACAATGAGTTCACTGTACTAAAATGGCCACCACAGTCACCAGATCTCAACCCAATAGAGCATCTTTGGGATGTGGTGGAACGGGAGCTTCGTGCCCTGGATGTGCATCCCACACATCTCCTTCAACTGCAAGATGCTATCCTATCAATATGGGTCAACGTTTCTAAAGAATGCTTTCAGCACCTTGTAGAATCAATGCCACGTAGAATTAAGGCAGTTCGAAAGGGGGTCAAACACCTTATTAGTATGGTGTTCCTAATAATCCTTTAGGTGAGTGTATATACACCTTATCAAAGAATATGGCTTAACTTTTAATGACTTTCTTAATTATCCTTAATATTAAAGTCAGTAAAGTAAATAAAAGGTTCTGCGGTTTCATTAGAAACTCTCTGTAGATTTTTTTGCATATTTTTTGATAAAAAAGATCTTGTAGATTTCTCTTTGAAAGCCAGTCCAAATTGAGATACATCACTCTCCCTAACATCTCTCTTCCTCTTCCTCTTTTCTTTCTTCTCAGTACTCGGGCTCGTACCACCCGAGTGTCAGTGTAGGGATTTGGAGCTTGACTGCAACGGTGCTCACTTTAAAGACGTCCCTACGGTATCCACAAACATCACCATGATGTGAGTTCCTCTTCATCATGCTCATGCTCATGTTCGCTTAAAATGTGTGTGTGTGTGTGTGTGTGTGTGTGTGTGTGTGTGTGTGTGTGTGTGTGTGTGTGTGTGTGTGTGCATGCTTTCACTGCTCAAGTGGCAGAGCGGATGGTAGATTGCTGCATGAGAGATCAAGGCATTGCTGGCAGATAACTATGTTTTTACTAGCAGACTTCTTGTTTTTTGGAGCAAACACAGAATCTTTCAGGGTTTGAGACGCATTCAGCATGAATTAATGTCATGGCTGTCACGCAGGCTGCACAGCACACATCACGGGAACCTGGAGCTGTGAGGCAGCAGCTGCAAGACTGATTGATTCAGATCAATCACTTATTTCTTTCTTTTGGTGCCTTACAAATCTTTATTTAGATTTTTTTTATTCAACTAATTAAAGTATTTTGCTCGTGAAAGAAAAGGGATCTTAAAATTATTTACATATCTATTGCTAATATTTCAGACTTGACAACTGTATTAAAACTTTTTATAGTATCCTTGCATTTACAATGCAAATCTTTCCAAAAAGTAATGTTCCACATTAAATAGGACTCACAGTCTGAGTCGTAAATAAATTATATAACTGTAAGGAGATTAATTATGTGCCATGTACTGTAGTTGCATTCATCATAAAAGTGGTTGTTAAATGCCGTTTAACAAACCGCCACTTCAAAGCCCAGAGTAACATCCGTGGCTTTTGTTTAACTTAATCTCCAATTTTGTGCTGTAATTGGAACAGAATGTGTCAGCAAAACTGTTTAAACCAGGCTGTCTTTAGCATCTGAAATCTGGGAGTTGTTTACCCCTTCTTTTCAGTCGTTTCATTTATGGCATCTTCTTATGATTTCTGTGTTCAGAATGTGGCCATTAAGAATGCGCGTTTTCTCCTGCAAAAGGCCGCAATTCGTCTCGCGCAGTGCCGCGAAATCTCACAAGCACCATTTTAGAATTGAAATAAATGTGATGTGCTTTATTTCTGTTTTGAAACAAGCAGTCATGGTATGAAGTTCCCCAAAGGTCACTGGAAAATTAAACAACGTCATTACACAAAATTTGTTTACAACACCAAAGAAGCATCGCTCTGACTGTTCACTTCATCTCAGTTGCTGCTGCTGAGTAAAAAAAAGTTTTAAAAACTTTATATCTCATAAAATCATCTTCTTCCCTCCTATAGGATATTTTACCATGATATACCACTGTGGTAGTTTCATTTAACCTGGAACTTAGTATATAGTACCACTGTATTTTGACAGTACCATGGTATATGGTACTTACTTGCTGATATACTAGAGTACATTGATCATGTACACAGTGGTATATGCTTGGGTACAATAGTACATGTGCTGTATGTAGAATGGTATCTGGTTCTACTATGGAACACGTATAGTACCAGGATACTGTCAAAGTATTGTATGTTAAACAAGTTTATGTACCTATGTATATATTATAGTGTCATCTGTGATGATTCTCTGTCATCCAGGTGAGGTTATCTGAAAGTTGATTCATGTCACTTGCACTTCTTAGTTGAGTAGAAACGTTTCTCTACTCATCCAAGTAGCTTTTTCAGTCTGAGGTAAGTTGGAAAGTTCCTCGTATTTAAGTTCTCCAAAGTGAAAGGGTTCTTCTCTATTGTTCACTTAATCCATTTCAGATAGTGGAGGACCCTTTGACCTTGGAGAAGAAGTCTAGTTGACATGACTCAACTTCTAGACTAAAGGTTAAGACACAATATGTTGGTGAATACCATGGTACTTACATTGGGTACCAGAACGTGTCCAATATGGTGCTGACTGTGCTGAACATGTACTAGCATATCTAATATGGTACAGTATGTACAGTACCATATTGGATACCTGCTGAACTTTATCATAGTACTACCGTACCGTAGGGTACCCTCTGAACTATGAAGCTATAAAACACTATACAAAATAGTAAAATATCTTATAGGATGTGTGTTTTGGCATTTTATTAAATTGTATACGAGCAATTTGATGGACTGAAAACAAATTGGCTTCATTTCATTAAAAGTGCTATTGCCTCCTGATTACTTAATTGAGGCCCGATCTTCCCTCTGTTGGGACAATTTAGCTTTGTTCATTAGTGTGCCATTGAAGCTTTAAATGAAAATGCACCGTGTGGGATGTGCTCGATGATTACAAGTTTCTCCTCTCATAAGTGTTTGGAGAAATCAGATAAATTTGCGTTGACTCATTGGTGTAAAATGACAGCATGATATTAAGTGCGATGGGTCTCTTGAGCATACAGAAAGTTTGGATGTGAAGCCGTACAGCCACTCTCGTTCATGTCTAAATCAAGCTGCCCATTTCTGAGTTAGCTGAAAATGAACTCGATAATGGTGATGGGTCTAAATAAACAGATTCTCCAGTCTAATGCGTAAGGTCATGGTGCTCTACAGGCTACTTGGACAAATTTTAAACTCTAACAGCTTACTGGAAACTAGCAGTGTGAAACCTATAAAGCATTTTACCATGGTATAGGTATCATGGTAGTCTGATGGTGACCTTTGGCATTTTTTACAGTGCTATTGCAGTTATTTGCTGACATGGTACATGTACCACACCATGATCCTACCATAGTACATACTTTGATATGATACATAGTACTACCATATCCTGTAGTATAGTACTTCTTAGACATGTTATGGTACTGCCAGAACTATACCATACCAGTAGAATGTACTAACATATATAATATGGTACATTATGTACACATGGCACATAAGATATCTGCTGAACTTTTGTAGCCACAGAATATTCACTAAAATATTGTGGTACACACCATAATACTACAATGGTACCCATTGAAATGCCACAGTACCTAACCTGGTACGCTACAAAGTCCTATGGTATATTGTGTTGTCGTTTGCCGTAGTATAGTGCAGCCTTGGACTGCGAGTAACTTGGTCTGCGAGCGGTTTGCCAGACGAGCAAAACTTTTAACTTAATAAACGAGTGAGGGTTTGATATACGAGTAGTATGCATGTGCTTTGTCTGCTGAGTGTCATGTGATCACAACTATGCAAATGGTTCTTTTCTCTCGCATGCTGCTGGACTATGGGTAATCGTCTCCCATGCTCACTCGTATATTCAACATCCGTGCATGCGTGTTCTGTTTATCATAACATTGTGACCATGTGTGTGCGTGTGCAAAGCAAAAGCAAGTGTCATTAGCGAGGTACCTTGTTAAAAATCCAGAGTTTCTTTCTGTTAGAAAGCAGTGATTCAATTATGGATGAAATTATTATGGAAATAATTTGAACAAATTATTAAAATCCCAAAACAACACTCATTGCAGATCCAACCTCAAAAACCACACGATATCAACATTTACTTATATATATATTTTTTGCCTGTTTTGTAGTACTATATCTCCTATTGCTTTGCTAACTGTCTCCACTACAGTGGTGTTCCCACTGCGCAGAGTCTCGGAGCACAAACGTTAGTACTGTCGTCTCGCACCACCAGGTTTTAAGTCTCCCCTACAGTCTCAGTGTGTGGAGTTGACAGGTTGGTTTCCTCCGGGTCCTTCAGTTTCGCCCCACAGTCCAAAAACATGCAGTGTAGGCAGACTGGTGTTTCCAAATTGCCTGAAGTGTACGATAGGGTGTATGTGTGTATGTGCTTGCTCCCTGAGATGGATTGGCATTCTTTGTGTAGGCTCTCGTCCCAGGATGTGTTACAGAAAATGGATGGATGGAAGGCTGGATGGAAAATTTCATGATTTAGCTACTGTATATACACTGAGAAGGACTTGATAAGAAAAAATGAACAGACTAACAGGAAAAAAAATTCTTCACCTTTGGATCTCTCTCTCTCTTTCTTGCTATCTCTCACTCACTCTCTGTCTGTTTCCGTGTCTCTCCCTCCAGGTCTTTGCAAAGGAACCGGTTGAGGAAACTGAACGCTGACATGTTCATTAAGTACCAAAATCTTCAGAAGCTGTAAGGACCTGCATTTCTCTTCTTCTCTTCACTGATTAAGGACTTAAAAGAAAGCAATTGATGATATAAACCTGAGACAGTTAAGATTTACCTTTCAGTTGGGATAAAAGTGATGGCAATTGATGAAAAAAGGATAATTACCTGTAACGACTGAGCTGCCTCACTAGAAAATGGAGCCACACTAATTAGCTTAGCTTATAATCTACATTTAATTTAATTACGAAAAATTGTAGTTTGCTTTGTCCTATGAACATTTACACAAATTAAAGGCCCTCTGTGTGCTTTCTCTCTAATGAGACACTCTGAACTGGAATAATCCCTGCTGGTACAGCATACAGTACACACCATTACTAAACCTGTTGTAAATCATTGGCTTGCATAGTTATAGCATAGAACATCCTCAAAGATACAAGAACATCATACACAATGTCTCATAAATGCTTTATAGTTCGATTTTTTTTTTAATTGTCTATTAGCAGCAGTGTGAAAGTGATTTACACCTTATATATACTCCATCATAGAATGAAATGTCAGATAAGGAGATTGTGCTTTAATGCTGCTGGTTCTCACTGTGATATTCTAATATAAACCTTTAAATTAAAGCCTAACGCCGCTGACCTTTTTTTTTTTTTTTTAGATACCTACAGCACAACCGCATCAAAGTGGTTGAACCCTATGCTTTCCGAGGCCTTTACAACTTAACACGGCTGTGAGTGCTCAGTTTTATTATTATTATTTTTTTAAGATAATACATTTTTTATTTATGAGGGGTGTTCAAGTCAAACTGGGACTTTTGCTTGTGCAGAATAATAGAACACAGTTATGAGAGTAAAAGCTACCTTTATTTCTCTACATAATCTCCCGGTACACTAATGCACGTAAACCAGCGTTTCAATAGTGCTTGGATACCATGAAGGACGAAAGTTTTCTCAGTATGATCAGACTGCATTCTGCATGCATGTCTGAAACCCTGGCCTCCCAGGAACTCCTTTAATGGTCCATGGTTTCATGTGGAAATGGCTTGGAGTGAGGTCAGGATTGAACAGGGGATGTGACAATAATTTTTCCAAACCCAAACCAAGTATTGTTGGTGAATAATGTACTGTGTTTGAAGTCTTCTGGAAATGTCAATATGTTTCACGTCTACTACATCCATGGGAAATTTCAAGTTCCAGTTTGACTTGAACGCCCCTCATACTTTACTATCATTAGATTCCAGTTCATTTGAAGTATAAAGTTTTTGTGCTACATAAAGATGCTAAAAGATCCTTTAGATTCTTTTTCTTACAAAATCAGTTGTCTGTTCGTAGAAACAATTTCAGCTCAAAGATGTTTTGCTTTTTATGCTCTTAGATCCCAGATATAAGACACTATTCCTTCAGTTTGATGTTGGCTTAAAATCTGCCCATACATGCTGTTATTTGATCAGAGTTGATAGGTGATATTCTCACCTATAGGTGATATTTTTCACACACCCCCCCCCCCCCCCCCCAAAAAAATTGTCACTGGAATTGGTCACCTGCCAATTTTAATTCCCACCTACCCTGTTATACAACACCTACCACCGAATGTAAAAGCTAACACGTTGCTCTGCTCTTAGGAATGTAAACCCACAGGAAGAAACTGTCTGCCCTCTTCCTCATACATGAGCTCATGATTGGCTAGTGTCTTAGTTAGTACTTAGTTAACCTAGATAGTACCACCAAATTTTGCTTTCTTGTTTCCTGATCTTGAGATTCTACAGTATATGATTGAAAAAAGGTTTGTATAAAACCTGATGATCCATTGGACCAAATTTATTGAATCAATCCCATAGAAAATCATCTGAATACAGTACAGGATTTCAGTGGAAAGGAACATTGAGCTAAATTCTACAACTATTATATTTCAGATTAAATCCATAAATATGCATTTGTACTCACTTACTTAAATAGTTAAATACGGTATTTACTTACTAATAAATACTCTCTGGTTAAATTCTGTCTTTGTGTTTTCTCAGGTATTTGAGCCATAATCGGATCTCTAGCCTAATGCCAGGAGTATTTCAGGACCTGCACAAACTAGAATGGCTGTGAGAAATTTTAATTTCCATACCACGTATTGATTCTTCATGCAACTTGAAACAAGGCGCTTCTCTCTTTTTCATTAGCATTATCACACGTTGGCATCACATCTATCATAATCCTGCTTGATCATTGTGTACACGTTGCACTACATGAGCAAGTGAATTGGCTCTGAAATGCTCTTCATCACTTGGCTGCTGATTAAATCTTTTTAGAGGCCGTAGCCTTCATGCATCAATTAGCGTTTAGTGAGCCAGTGCTTGAAACACAGGCTATTCTTTGAGAATTTAATGTTTATTAATGAACACCTTTGCATTTGTATTCATTTGCAGAATTCTGGAAAACAACAAAATCCACCACATTTCCTCTTTGACCTTTTCAGGCTTGAGCTCCCTCGTGCTGCTGTGAGTTCCTGCCCCATTTATAGCACTTTTAACACTATTTAAGGATTTTTCTTTTTTTTTTTTTTTTTTTTTAAACACAGGAATTCATCTGTCTGTGATGTGTTAAAATAACTATTTTTGCCTTTAAGTGTGTTTGTGTGGTGTGTATCGCTTTGTTGTAGGGTTCTTTTAAACAATGCTCTGACAAATGTGGATGATATATGCCTGGAGATGCCACGACTGAATTGGCTGTAAGTTTGAAGTCTTAAAAATAAGTCTCGATGTTTACGTATTCTGCAGGTTCGCCAGGTGGATATTAACCAGTTTGATTACAGAGCTCCTAAACTCCCAAGAGGTTTTTGTAAACTTCTGGGAATAAGTTGTTTTTCTTGGTAAACAAGTTATTTATTTTGTAGAAACAGTTTTATCATAAGCATACTGTAGCATGCCTTTAATGTAGGCAGAAAATAACATAAGAAAGCCAACTAGCCTCCTACCACAAGACGAATAACGTGTTCCCACAAGATAATGTTTGTTCCTACAAGATAAATAATTTGTTCTCACAAGACAAATAACTTGCTCCCACAAGATAAATTTGTTTCCGCAAGATATTACTCGTTCCTTCAAGATAAATATCTTGTCCTTTAAAAACAAATAACTTGTTCCTACAAGATAAATAAGGTGTTGCTACAAGATAAATAAATTAAACTGCAGTAATAATTTTCCTGTACATCCTGCATATATTAAGCATAAATTTATAAATATAAAAAATATATTTTCATTTATCGGCGTCTTAAAGTCCAGCTGGCAGTAACACATCGTAACCAGCTCTCTTATCTTCTCTTCAGACACCATTACATCACTGTATACATCGTTTCTACTTTCCCAGCAATATTAGCGGCAAAACAAAAAAATGCAAGTGGCAAAAAATGTTGGCGTCATGCACAACAACAACAGCGAACTTCAATATAACTTTGTGAGCCGTTCTCCTGGGTTTATCATTATTAAAAAGCATTTGAGCAGCCCATAGCATATATTTTAATGATGGTGGTCACAAACATTTACAGTAGCTGGTTATGATGATGTATTTTTGATTGGCCTCCACCCAAAGAAATCGCTCCGTACACAGGGTTAATTTTTGTTTACTTCCTCAGTTACCGTCATGCCACCAAAAGAGAAACCTGTGAAACTGTCCTTGCTTACTTTACTGGCACCCTTCATTAAGTCTGGCAAAAAAAAAAAAAAAATGCAAAAAAAAAAAAAAAACACACAAACAAAGATCGTAAAATTTTTTAAACTGCTTTGTTTGTCTTTTCACGGTGGTATAAAATTTTTGACCGTACACGCAACTTAGCCAGCGTTCGGATCGACTCAGTTTGTTAGTATGCCATATCAAAATACAGCATGTGTGTAGAACATGCTGTATTTTGTATGAGAGCTGGTTACGTTGTGTTACTGCCTTCACTGTCTCTACAATTAACAGTCATGAATATTAATATGCAAACATTCACGGGTAATTAATACGGATTCAAGTCCAGCTCGGGTGAATTCTCAAATCAGGAGGTTTTAATTAAC